>VYZQ01004557.1:24438-71061 GCA_013400655.1 Mystacornis crossleyi
TTCTTAACAACATAAACATCTGCCTGGTGTTTCTCTATATAATTTTAAAATTTATTTCCTTTTTTTAATTTTCAGTCTTCCTTTCTGAAAATATGAAAACTTGCATGGTCTGGATTGGAAGGGAGCTCAAAGCCCATCCGGTTCCAATCCCTGCTATGGGCAGGGACACCTTCCACTATCCCAGGGTGCTCCAAGCCCCATCCAGTCTGGCCTTGGACACTTCCAGGGATCCAGGGGCAGCCACAGCTTCTCTGGGCACCCTGTGCCAGGGCCTCCCCACCCTCACAGGGAAGGATTTTTTCCACATATCCAACCTAAATTTCTCCTCTTTCAGTTTGAACCCAACACTCCTTGTCCTGTCACTACATTCCTGATGCAAAGTCCCAGATCTGTGTGAGTTTGGAGCCCCAGACCTCATTTCTGTTACACAAAGTGGAAACAACCTCCGCATTTCTTAAAAAACACTCACGTCTCACCATATTTAGCTCCAAACCCCAGTTCCTTCTACCGTGCCTATTTTAATAAATACTCATGGCACTCAATAAAATGAAAACATCAGTGAACAAAACGGATCCATATGAATTTTTCCCCAGGGATTAGGAATGGAGAGGAAGCACATCTGGTACAGGAGAGTCGTGTTGCTAACAGTGCTCAACTGCCCCACTGATAGGTAAGCACAGCCATAATCTCATTTATCTCTGATGTACCTGAATACTTCTTGGATCAAAACCTGGGGAAGGCAAAGGAAAAGACTGAAAACTGAGAAAGCCCACTCGAAAAAGATGGCAACTTTGAGATGTAATCATCATGGTACTCGATTCCCTGGGAATTACCTCAAGACAAACATGGTGAGAATTACTTTGGAGAGGAAGTGAGGAAAAGCACACAGAGGAGCAGATGCATCTTTGGAGCTCAGTGTTCCTCATGCCTCAAACTTCACATGCCCTTTACACAGCCTTCTACTAATTTTTCTACACTGATAATCTATAGAACCTAATTACACAAAGTTTAAAAAAGCTCCTTCTACGAAAGGCATAATGCTGATATCTGAGTCACGAGCACAGCTAATGTAATCTAACACATATTGCGGGAACCTACTGCACACAGATATTACCAATTAGCACATGATTTTAACAATCAACATTCATGCAATTAATAGAACACTTCATATTCCTTCTAATTTTGAGCTCTGCATGAGCATATGTTATCATGACGGAATGTGGGATCATTTATTTATACTGGAAGCAAAGCACCACATAGAAATCAGAGATGCTGAAAGTTAGCTTGAAAGTGAAACAGGCTCAGCTTTGCATTGAGGAAAGAATATTATTAGTCTGACTTCTAAAAGTTGAACCTTTACCTTAACTTCTTGTTGATCCTTGCTGTTTGGGAACTTCTGCAGAGGAAAGCGTATCCTGATTACAGCTGGGGAATACAACAATCAGATCATCAACATGCACTTATCTCTAAAATTGAAAACTATAACCTAAACATCACTCAAAAAAGAGTATACATATACTGCTTAGATATTTATATATATGTTCTTTTTTTTCAAAGATAACAATAGCTAAGCACCTTGTTTTCCATAATATATTTATTATTCTACTTTGCTGTGAACCGGGAAGAATTACTCTACTTATAGGGTAGATGAAGGTTTGAGGCACACAGAGATTAAACCCAGGTCCCCACAGCATTTAGCCACTCACTTACTTTGAATTCCACAGGATTTAGGTATTTGATATCTTTAGGATCCAGTCCTGTCTATTTTTCTGGCAGCAGAGGAAAGAGGGAGGCAAATACCTGTTTCACAGAGTGGTTGCCAGCCTACCTTACCTCTTGTAGGTAAGGTAGTCTTTCTCTTCCTCCTAACACGTAGGCTCGGTAAGAAGCAATCAAACCTTACTTTAATCACTGAAGTCATAGATGTGTTACTGGCTCATCAAGGAGACGAGATGCTCAGTGAAGGAGGTGTTTTTTTAACACGTAGGCTGCAAGGACTCACTGCTGCAGTGGCTGGAGCTGCTGCATTCCCTGTCTGGCTCTGAGAAGAAAAACGCCAAAACATTGGGACTGTGCAAGGCTTCGCTCCAGAACACCCTCACATCTCCAGCCACACATGGCTCCTGCCACTGAAGACATTCCTGCAGGCCTTCCCAGCTGAACACATCCTTCAGGAGCTCCTCCTGGCAGCCCGAGTACACACATGTACCGTGCCAGCTTCCCACCATACCGACCTTCCCTTCCATTCGGGAAGATCTCTCCTCCAATCCTGCTCTCAGTACACTTTGGAGAATGCGACAAGAGTTCCTGTCACCAGGGAGTCCCTTTCCCCTTGCCATGCAAGGTGGTGGCTGTCCCCTCTGCCTTTCCAGTGGGTTATGAATGGCATTATACTCCCTTAGGCCACTGCTTTGGGAAGAGCTCTAAGCCCAGCAGGAGGAGGCTGTTGTTGCAGGGGATGCTCTCCAGCAGAAGGTACCAAAGCAGCTTAGACTGCAGATGTAGACTCTAAATCATTGTGTCTTTCCCTCTTTCAGGACAAGCTCCTGAGAGAATTTGGTTTACCACACATCTGACGTGCATTTATGAACAGGAGTGAAGCAGCCATTCTCCGGGTGTAGCTGTATTTCTAAAAAATGTCAGACTATTTATGTCTCCCATTGCTGTCCTCCCGCATCGAGGGAGCCTCCACAGAAACATCAACTTTTGGGCTGCTGCTGTTTTAAACGAGGACAGATTACAGCAATCTGCAGGTTGTTAAAGAGAGATTTCACCTGTGGCTGCACCTCTCATGTTTATCTCAAGGCCCCTCCAACCCAGTATTGGTAAAAAAAGGTGGTGAACCCTCTCTGAAAGTCAGTGTCTGGTTGTGCAATACCCACACTTGGAAATAAGGGTGAAGTTCAGACAGCCCAGATTTCCACGACGACCAGGGGATATGCACAGCTACAGACAAACAAGAGGTGGGGGAAAAGGAAAGTCTTAAATTCAGTTTGCCCAAGGTAACTTCAGTGAAGGTGATAGAGCAGCCAGAGTGTCACTGACAGGGAGGAAAACTAAACATAATGGTTTTTCCACTGACTAAATGCATTAGTGGTGGCCCTCCTGACAGAAAAAAACCAAGAGATACTTTTTTTCACCAATATCTTCAGTAAACTTCCATTTTTCTTAACCGTTATTTTTATTGAAGGCTTTGCTGCACAAAGAATCCGGGGGGAACAGGAAATCACATAATGGTGCAGGTTGGGGAATTCTCAAAAATATGTAACCATGGCACCCTTGTCATTACCAATCAAATATTCCTGATAAAAAATAAAGTAATTAGCCTTTGAGAGGAGCATAAAGCTAATTAAAAATGACAACTTAGTCATCTCAACAAACAACAACACAGAACCAGTCCAGAGTTCTAACTATAGCAACAACGTGATAACCTGACCTGCCACAACCACTTGCCTTCAACCTCTTAAAAGAAACCACAGTTTGTGAGAGTGAAACTTTGATAACATCTTCCTTTGCTGTAAAATTTAGATTTGTCTCATCTACCGTCCAATATTTCTGTTTGTTCTCTGAGTTTCTGCATCTTTTTCTAAGACAGTTTTGCCCAACTATCAGAAATTTTTGTAAGTGAAATGATGGAGAGTCGTGTAGTCTCCTAAAAGGAGATGACAAAATGTGAAGCATGAACATATGCATTGTCAAAAAAATTCACAAGTTGCAAATGAGTTTAGTCTCATAACAAAGTTGCTTGCTCAGAATTTAGAAATAATATCCAGAAACAAAAAGAAACCACTGGTCTCTCACTTATAGAGCAACTGGGGTTCTGTTTTCTCACAGGTGTTAATAGCGAGGTTTTAATTAGTTTCTATGGAGCAAGAATGAATATTTCTTCTTTTCTTGCCCTGCAAAACTCCATGAGGAGGACACATTATCAGAAAGTTATTACAATTACCACCATTTTTCCTAGCAGGTGTGTTTACTCACGTTGCAGGTACTGAAGGAACCAAGTTGCTTTATTTTCATGGAATCATAGAATGATTTGGGCTGGAAGGAACCATGAAGATCATCCAGTTCCAACCCCTTCCACTGTCCCAGGGTGCTCCAAGCCCCATCCAGCCTGGCCTTGGACACTTCCAGGGATCCAGGGGCAGCCACAGCTTCTCTGGGCACCCTGTGCCAGGGCCTCCCCACCCTCACAGGGAAGGATTTTTTTCTCAGTATCCCATCTATCCCTGCCCTCTGGCAGTGGGAAGCCATTCCCTGTGCTCTGCCCCTCCATCCCTTTTCCCAAGCCCCTCTCCAGCTGTCTTGGAGCCCCTTTAGGCCCTGGAAGGGGCTCTAAGGTTTCCCTTTTCAAATCACCAGATTCTACTAAACATTTCCTAACATAAACACATATATATTACATATGTATAATTAAATATAGTAAATTCAGCCAGCAACCCGTGGCACTACATTCCCTAGAGAGGAGAGCTCATTCTCTTTAAGAATTAGAGTTATGGAATCACAGAAGCATTAAGGTTAGAAACAAGCTCTGAGTTCATCAAGTGCAGCCCATTACCCTAACAATGCCGAACTGCCCTAACCTAAGGTGTGGGCACACAACAGTCTCCACAAAGTTTTGATGCCTCTCCTGAGCTCATACTCACAGAGTCAGATTTAAAAAGGATAAACCAGTGCTGTGATGGGCCAAGCCCAAGCATTGGCTTCTCAACAGGTCCTGCTGAGTGATGCCGATGCTTCATCACGCTGACAGACTCTCCTCAAGCACGCAGGAAACAGAGATTTGATCCTCAAAATAGGGATTGACTGGAATAGGAAAAGAGGTAGAGGAGATTATGGTTAGGTTTTGGGTATCCCACACTAATCTTTGACTACAGTTTCAGTTCCTGCTTGCTGGGAAGGTCAGAAGAGTGACTTAGAGAAGGCCTGAGGCTGCTGAGACACGACACATAGGAAGCACCCCGTGGAACAGAATGATTGCAATGCAATGCAAGAAGTGAACACTTAAGCTCCTTTGACTTACAGTATATATGTATATGTGCGAGGGTAAAACACTTACAGATGTGTATCTAGACCAAATAAAAAGGCCTTGTAGAGACAGGGATATATGTATCTTGCGCTGCATTTCTTCCAGTCCTAGGAAAGCTGGAAGCAGAAATAAAATGTTTGCTTATATTCTGAACAAACGTTGGATGAAAAGAAATTCTGAGCAGCCGTGAACTAGATAAAGACCTTGATCCTGCTCTGTAATGATGGGTAAAACACAGCTCAGGAAGGCCAGCTCTGGCTTAGGAAAGAGTCTCCCTAAGCCTCCTCACAGCCGATGCAGAGAGGGATCATCCATCCCCGGCTGGAGTGAGTAGGCATCGCTGCACTCCAACCCATGGAAGCAGACCAACATATACAGGCTGAACATCTTAGGCTGGGATCCCAAATCTACAGATCTGCACCTCTTAATAATTATTCATACGCCAAATGTAACAACTTTGGACAACCTTACTGAGCCCTGATTTACAAGCTTTTCATTGAAAACATTTTCAGGGTCGAATTTTCCTCCAGCTGAGCTCTGTATCGTGAATTCAGTGCAATTTTGGGCTATTCCAGTTTGCTGTTTCAATTCTTTGAAGTGTTTTCTCAAACATGTTTGTAAAGACTTGTGTCTAAAAAAGTTTTAAAGGCCCTGAAGGAAATACAGTTTCTTTTCATATGCCTACAGGACAAGCAGGTGTTCTGGTCTCAGACTCTTACATGTTATAGGACATAGGGGAAGATAACAGAAGTGCTGCTTTTCTCTTCCTTTTCTGCTTTCCCCAAGCAAAAATTAAAGTTTTACAGGGATGAGGTAGTAATCTACAACACCTGCAAGGAGAAAGCATCTACTTGATCTTTTGACATGCCATTTCCTTGCGTAGGGATGGTAGAGATGAAAATGAGGCATTTTTCTGGTAAGGAAAGGAGAAAAGAGTGAAACCTCCACTTACTCTTGTACCTCTCTTCAGACCCACAGGCTCTAAACTTAAGTACAAGTTTAACCTGGAGAAAGAAATGGAAAAAATACTCTGTAAGGAACAGGACTGTGCTGGCAGCGGAGTGGATTCAGTGATCTAATAGTTCTTTTTCCAGCTCTGATTTCTTTGAAACTATTTATAAAAAGGAAAGAAAAATGATGGACCACTCCAAACAGATTGTTACCATAAACCAACAGCAAACATCAGAATTGGCCCTTTAAGAGTTGTGTGGAGACAGGGAGAGGACTAATAACCTACCTTTCCTGGTCCTGGGCTATGTTTATCTCCCATATTTATTTAAAAGCAAATCAAAATACTTTTGAGCAAGTCGGCTGGTTCCAAATTTAGGAACAATTGAACAAAGAGGAATCTGCTAATTCCAGATGGAGTGCATATAGTCCCTTGGCACTTATTACTTACCAAATGTTTCAGAAAGCAAACACATGACCTAAAAGATTTCGTGAGTGTGGGGTCCTCAAAAAGCTTTTAACAAGTCATGTATTTCCAACCGTATTTACTTTACCCACACACAAAACCCCACTTCGTTTTCCTTTCCTTTTCTTTTTTTTTTTCTTTAGGCAGACAATGCTGCCTTTAAAGACTATTTATGGATGATTCGGTTATCCCACAAGGGCAGGAGCTCCAAAGGTGTCTCCTTTGAAAGGCTTCAGCTGTGGAGCATCTGCTGCCTGTGAGGGCCACCTTCCCCGGCGGGCGCAGGTGTTTTGCTAAAGTGGGATCCTCCTGCCCAGCGCTGCAGGAAATGGGCACCCACAGATGGTTTCTCGTCTCAAAGACCCGCAAAGTTTTTTCTCTGTTGTGGGTTTTTATTTTTCTTTTAGATCTGCTCCTTTGCACACCAAAGTTGTCCTCCAACATCCTGCAAGGGAGTGCCGAGCCACCGTCATGACACATCTCCAGGCAAATTAATTGAGATTTTTTTTTGTACGCATTTGATATTAGTTGCTGAAGTGTTATAAATTAATTTCATAGGAAAATGAGTCTAATGAATACAACTTGGAATTTTTTAGGGAGTATTATATTCCATTATTATAATTGTTTCTGCCCCAAATTAAATACTTCGGGGGAAGAATGAAGTAGAAATTCTTGATTTTTGAGGCAATTTGTTGAAAGTCAGTGATTTTTCAGCAGCTCTCCCACCCTAAGAACACAGAGGTGGCAGTGATATTGCCATCTGTGCCTTTCCCAAGCCTCCGGAGACATCAGCATGTAGGTCCTTGCAGGCAAAAATCCCACCCTGGTGACTGTTTGGGAGATCTTCACTAAAGCCCTTCAGTCTGAGAGGGAGGAAAGGTTTCCCTTCTGTTCTAGGTGACAATTTTCATAACACAGACTACAAAAACTTCAAGATTTCTGCTGTTCATACTTTTCTGCTGGAGGGATGAGTCCAGTCCTGCAAAATGGACAGAGAAAAGTACTTAGTAAGCATTTAATTCTCAAATGAGATGATTTTTTTTTCTAGTCTTGCTTTCAACATTCTAACATGTCTTTTCTTAAAAATCAAGCCCCTTACCATGGTTCTCAAAGGAAAAAAAAATCTAAAGGCAGTGAGTTGTGACTAAGAGATCGAAAAGAGAAATAACTTCTCATGATAGTATGAACAGGTAAATGTACTTTAGTCTTGAGATTTCGACGAGTGATACCTCCTCCCTTTAAGCTTTTTCATCTTTCTTTTTCCCCCCTCTAGCTCTTATTTTAATAACCTTCTTTCCAGTTACGCTGCAACCCTTTCCTTTGGGCTTCTACAGTTGTCATTCTTTCATAGCCACAGACTCAGCCCAGAAAGAAACTGAGGGCAAACATTGTTATTTCAATTCGAGTATCTACAAGGTGAAATTTATCTGCTGACAAAGACTCTCTTTGTTCAGTAACTCTTCTCGAACTGTGTGCAGTGTGATAGTCCCTAAAGTTTTCCTACTGCCGGCATTTCCCTGCAAATCCTTAAGCTGCACCAGCAAACCCAGCCGAACACGTTATTTTACATTTTTAACTGAAATGCTTTTTGTTTTTATTTTAATGAATCCCCTAACTCCAAGTTTAATTAAACTCATGTTTTTTAATTAATTACCAACAAATGCAAATAAGGCAAACGACACAAACATGTATTCACCGTTCCCTGATAGATACGTGGGTGGGTTTTTTTAATCCTGAAGTGTCAGGATTTAAAAGTCTGAAAGTCTTGAGGGTTACAACCCAAAAATTCTTTTCATTTGGGGCTTTATGAGAATATCTCAGTAGTGTATGACAGGGAGCTCGTCTGCTTAAAGGAGCAGAAAGCAAACTGCAGGTTCTTTAGCACTACCCATGTTATCCTTGCTAAACAACGGTGACATTCAGCAGATTTAGGCCTGTGCATACATTATTGTAAGAAAAAAAAAAAGTAGAATACCATAATTTCATAGAATCCCAGTTATGTTCAACTTCCCTAAATGCTGACAAATGTGGATTCATGAAATGCTCTCTCTGGTTATTTAAGTGCAGCTAAACCAGAAATTCTAAATGAAACACATAAGAGTTCAAGCATCAAACTCAAATGCTCTGAAGCCCAGGAACCTCAGATTTAAGACATGTAATATAATCATGCTTAAAAATTAGAAACTCTCTCCTGTGAGGACAATACACAGTTGAATTACTTTTTTTAACCACATAAATATTATTCTCAGGAGCAAATATTTCAAGATCTCATGAAATATTACTCTGAAGAGTCACTTTAAAATTTCTTAGCTTCTCTGATCAGTTTTTTCAACTTAAACCCTGCAAAAGCAGCCTGTCCCTAATACGTGGGATTATTTAAATCATTAAAGCAAGCAGGAATATTTGTTTCTGCTCCCTTCCTAGGCTTGACATGGATGAATTTGGCTGTGTCCGCATGTCTAGTTCAGCTCGATCTCACAGTCCCAGGATGACCCGAATCCACACACAGAGATCTCAAGTTTGCCCAAAGCCTGAGCACAGTGCTTGAGCTCTGGCCCTCCTGGATCCCAGCCCAGAGTGCTGGCCCTCAACACCCTGGACACGAAGTAAAGCCAGCACTGGAGTGCTCAGAAAGTTCCCTGGATGCTGTATTTTCCCCTCTGTCAGCAGGTAAGAGCTGTTTTTTCCTGCTTGGCAAAGGTTTTTCTTATTTGCAGCAGCACTACACTCCTATGGAAAGCACATCCTGCAAGTGTTTGCAAGCACTCTTTTTCCCACTTCTCTTTATAATCCCTTTTAGATTGCATTTGGAGCTCTATACATCTCATTATTTATATATTTTATATATTTTCATAGACTTTCGGGTTTTTTATACACATCCACAACTCTGTATGTACACATCCATAGAACCTCTTCTACTTCTCCCCATCCAAAATAACAGGCAGATTTCTCCACTGTTTACCATGGGCTGGAAAGAAGAGGTCAAAGGACTGACACTAAACCACCTCTATCTCCATAAAGAGTTTTCTGCCCCAAAAGATGCAAAATGTAAATGCACAAATTTTTGGTGCCTCTTTTCCCACCAAAAAGGCAAATAAACAACTTATAAGGGAAATTAACAGCTTTGAGACCTGCCTATGTAGATAATGTTTGGTCTAGTGGGAGTTTTCCCAGCTCTCTGTCCCTCGGTTTGCCCAGACGAAAAATGGGAATAAGCCTCCCCTAATGATCTTATGCAAAAATTTAATTATGTTTAGCTTATCTAATTGATGTATTTTGAGGAGCTTGGCTGAAAGATGTCATATGTGCAAAGTTATTTGTTGTGTTTAAAGATATTTGTGCTCCCATCCTTGGGAAAATTCCTCACGTTCCCTGTCCTGCTGCACTTAGAAATGATCCTATCTTGATTGTGTTCCAGCTACCCAGTGTCAAAAATAATCAGGAATAGGCAAGATAAAGCACAAGAGTGTTCTGGGGAAGGCTGTGAATCCAGTGGCTCCCCCTTCCCCTCCTTGTCCAGTCTAAACACATGCAATCCTTTGGAAATAACAAATAAATAATTAAACCAGCAGGGCAATGTCCACTTGTCTCCTGAACAGTTCCTGTAACACGATAGTCCATACGCAGCCATGCAAGATTTATCATCAGAATTTCAAGGCTTGAGAAAGTCCTTAAAATATCCCACATCCCCACAGACAGCTTTAAAAAAAAAAAAAAAGAGGAAATAGAGATATTCCCTCTTTTGCTTTTTCCCTGGTTTCCCTCCAGCCCACAGGTTGGCCAGAGGCGCGGGGACCGTCAAGACCATCTTCAGCAAAAAGGGGTTTTCCTTCCTTAAGAAATATTGCAAACAGAAGATTCCCATGTTTGAAAGGTCAGAGGAAAAAAACATAATGCACTCATGAAGAGACAACCTCATTAATCCTGTTGTTCTTGGCCCAGTCAATAGAAGAAACATAAATGCTGTCAACACTGCGCTGCTAGATAAAGGATAAAAAAGTGGGAATGAAATGTTTTACTGCAAGGACTGCTCTTATGGTTTGAGAACATTTCTGGAAATAACCTGAGCTGAGAAAATGTTCCCTAGGAGGAATACATTCTGTGGGAAACTGTGTGGAAGATAAAGTTTGGTCAGTGACCTTCTCACTATCCTCTAATCACACAGCACACACTGCTCCAAAGAGAAAAAAAGGGATACTGTGCAGCTAGAGACACTTTACCTTCCCCACATTACATGAACTGAAGCGGAAAACACAAGAGTATCATAAATCTCTATTTCATGCTTTTGGATGCTGTAGTGAAATAATAATCTACTGTAACTCACTGGGAAAAAAAAATTACTTTTGGTTTCGGGCACTGCAGTAACACCAACCGTGATACACCTTCGGTGAGCATAAAAACAAATGACTGGAAGTTGCTGAAAGGGGAACTTGCCTTTTTGTCTGCGCAACATTAGAAACGGAGAAAGAGCCTCACGTTTCTCATCCAAAAGCAGGAATGACAGAGAGGGGGAAGGCGCGAGGCGAGACCTCTCCTGCGCAGGCAGCTCCCAGGGATGAGACAGGAAAGCTCAGTTTAAATACTCACACGGTAATGCAGCAGCGGCAGCAGCATTCGGATACTGTATCTGCACAGACAGAGAGAGTAAATATTGGCTTATGTGGTTACTCCTGGGAAGATTAGGGAGACATCAAATATGGATGTCCCCAGCGCTCCGCACACAGGGAGGGTATTGGAAAACTCCCACCTTTAGATATTTGTGGGGAATATCACTTTTCCCCTCCTTTTATATTTTTCGTTTGTCCTTTGAAACCAGAATTACTGTAATTACTGTGTCTAAAAGGTGGTTATTTGAAGACTGGTGTTACACGCACGGAAATGTCAAAGCTTTTTTGGTTTCTGCAGCACGAATCCCGGGAATGCAGTGTGATCTTCCTGAAATGGCATTACTGGGGTAATGCCACAGCACAGAAGTTGGGTAAATATTTTCCTTGTGCTCATCAGTTGCTGGCTGTTGACAAATACACTACCTAGAGCAGTAATGCAGGGTAATGATGTCATTACTGGGGGATAAACATCGCAGCTGCAGTGCGTGCCCACAGTTCTTGCAAAATAGAGCTGAGGGTGAATTAGTTTGTGTACTCCACATCTTTCAAATTTTGCACTAATCACCATAGAAATAATTGCAGGAGCGATTGGTGGGCTAATTCAGACACAGGCGAATCTGAGCAGCTCGAGTGCGAAATTCCCCCTTTTTTTTTGAGGAATCCTTAGCGATAAAGAGAGGGTAGTGGACAGAATGAAATATCTTTGTGTCTTCGTCATTTGATGGTTTCCAATGGGACATGAAACAGCGAGGGTGCAATCAGATATTCTCTGATTCCATCCATCTGGAAACAAGAACCACCATAAGTCTGACAAGACAGTCTGATCTCCAGCCAGATTTCTAGCAATGTTAATAAGAGCTCCTTATTCAAAAAGCACCCTCAAAACTTCTAAACTACCAAGAGGAGAACCTGGGGTGCCTCATCAGCCACCACAATTACTCCTGGAAAAAGACCAAGAAGTGCCCTGCAGAATTCTCCTGCTACCAAACGTGTGTACGTATGTTTGTAACCAAACCTACATACATCAAATAATAGAGATGTGCCACCCATACACGAGATAATGATGGTAACTACAGATCAGGAATAAAACCTTTTGGAAAACCTTCAAGAGGTGGCCAGAAAGGAACAGCATTTAAACAGATATTCTCTTGAGGGCTTCATTCAAAATAAATTTTTGTATTTAAGTGTATTAATTTATATATTAAGGAGATCTTTCCCTTTGCTTAGAGCTTTTCAAGTGTAAACCAGGAATGTCTCAGAGACTCGCAGAGGATGCAGGAGCATTTCCAATGCTTTGGTCAGGTACATGCCAGCTGCAAAAAGAGCTCAGGACCACACAGAACCTGCAGAGGCTTTGAGGAGTGGTTTATGGCAATAGCAGAGAGTCACCAGCAGAATTTTCTTGCTCCATTTTGTGCAGTGTAACTTAATGGCATTATCGACATCTTCTGTGATATACATCCTGTGATCAGTGCAATTACTGCATGTCATCACCACTGTAAATTTACCCAGCCTGAAACCATTTTAAACTTAAACTGCATACTTAAGAACTACTATCCACCTCCTCTTTGTAAATTAGCTGTATGATTTATCTGTGGGAACCATTTCAAAAAGTATACATTCAGAAATACATATACCACATGATGTCTTTTCCATATGGCATCTCATAATTATTTTGCTGTGTGTGAACATGATGAAAACAGTTTCATAATTCTCTAAGGGTTAGGGTAAATTATTTCAATTAGACATATTTCAGAGCAAACATTACCTTAGGGTTTATTAATAATAGTACCTGAGAAGGAACAGCTGCCTTTTAAGCAGTGAGAGCTGTCAACTTCTCACTGCCCCCCTGTAGCACCCCTTTTGTGACTCTAAAAAAACGGTAGATTTTCTCATGCTTTACCTAAACAGAGAACTTGGCAGCAGAGACCTGGTTGTAATCCTCAGCAAGGGAGCTGGTGGGTGGATTTTTTTCTCTATAAACTCTTGTATAAACCACACCAGTCTCCTGGTATTTATTTTGTGTAATGTTGGAAATCATACACAGATCCAACAGGCCATGTAAAGGAGTTTTGTAACTTCCTGAAACCCTTTCAGGCAAAATCTTTTCTTCAACAGCAGTCCCAGGTTGTCACGATAATATCATCGTTTTTTAAAGGCAAGGTAGCTCAGCTATTTGTAACAAGATAGCTTTGAAAAAGACAAAATGCAAATCTAAATTAGATCGCCTAATTATTAGGAATTGCAGTTGGAATTATTATAAAGAAAATTAGCTCCACTGTCAGAGTAGCAGGGCTAACAGCCAGCTTGCCTTGCAGTTTTCTGCTGCACTCCTCATTTAGCTGGTTTTATACATTGATACTGTAAAATGATGTGGATTGATTTTGAATGACCAGTTGTGTGGGGATAACCCTCTGCTCAGATCAGCCCACCTGCTTTGATGCTCCACACAAGTGCATCTTCCTCTTTGCAGGGAATGCTTTAATTTGACTCACAGAGTCCTAAGAATCCCTGTAAACCCCTAAATCTGAAGGGGAAATGTGCTGAGAGCCAGCCAAGGAGCAGGCATGGAAAATCCCTGCCTCTCCTCACCCTCCACAGCGTGCGGAGAGGTGAGTGAATTGACCCTGAATGCACAGTCACTAAAGCTGGGTTGAAAAAAGGGACAGAGTTACGTCTGTTGGCTAATAAATAATGCAGGTACAATCTCACAGAGGGCTGGTGTGAGGGAACACTTGTTACAACCTGTGGGCTGGAGGAAAAGCGCTGTGGAGCTGGAGCTCTCAGCCGGAGAGTGGGAGGTGAGGGCATCAGCCCTCCCCCCAACCCTGCTTGTCCCAGCCTCATGCATGGAGGAGGGATGAAAGCACCCAGTGTGGGAAAAGTAAAAATTTATGCTGCAATACCTCCAGTAGTAAGAGTTAAACTTCCAGAGTTTTAAAATCAGGGTGTTGAGAAATCAATTCTCACCTTGGCTGCCGATCGTTGATCCGGCAATGTTTGTGTGCCTATGAGGAGTGGGATTCTGTCATTCAGTTTACCAATTCCACCACAGATATCTACATACACACACACACATAGCACAACAAGAGAGACACAGGATGTATTTATACACAGAACTGCAGGTATTGCACACAGAACCACAAAAGGGTTGGAAGGGACCTTCAAGCTCATCTCATTCCACCCCCTGCCATGGGTAGGGACACCTTCCACTGGACCAGGTTGCTCCAAGCCTTGTCCAGCCTGGCCTTGAACACTTCCAGGCATGTGCAAACCCATGAAAGCCAATACCAAGCTACCCAAAATGCTCACTTATCACCTGGCCAAACATGACTCCTCTACGGCATCATTATCATACTTTAATCTTTTCATCTCAACCACAAGAGGGAAAAAACAGTTCCAAACAGAAAAGAAAACTTGATAGGTAAAAGGCATTCAAGCTATAAAATATTTCCTTTTGGTTCAGGTCCTAGTATTTTTGCCTGGCTCAAGTTCAGGAAGCTCTATAACTTTGCTGAATAATTTCCAAAGGCCCCTTGCCTGTGTCTTTGCTCAGGAACATATTTAGCTTTGAAATGGCCAGTTTAAATACGAGAGAAGCCATTTGCTCCTCTGTCATCTCTGGTGTAGTGAATCCTGTGGATTTCCTCGGAGGTTTTTGCCTGTCCCTTCTCCAGCAGGTCCCAGCCCCACAGGGACCTTCAGCACTGGATGCTCCCTGCTCAGATGTTCTGGGGCAGACTCCCTGTGTCCTGCTCCAGTGCATAGGAACACGTAAGAAGTGAAGGAATGGGAACTCTAAGCCTGAGAGCTCTTTAATAAATTGAATAAACAATCTTTTGTCTAATGTTTGGACTTTGAAACTGTTATTTAATTTTGGGAAGACTATATTCCGAATCATGGAAACTTCTAATCTCTTTCTCCATGTCATCCAAGGAGGGGACTGACCTCTGACCTTTGCTTTCCTCTCTACTTAATTCCTTTATTTGTTCTTCTTCACTCACTCCATAACCAACTGTGTTACAGTTCAAATGCTGCTATACTTTTCAAAATCCCACACATTTCTGAGTTCAATTCTTTTTGGGCAACTCTCCTGAAGCAACGAAGCTTTCACACTGGCCCTGTCTGCCAGACCTTTTCTTCCTTAACCATTTGCCAATTCATTGGCTTATTTCAATCCAATTTAATAGAGAGGTAGAAGCCCTGAAGATAATTAAATTCCTGTAACTTCTGCAAACATTGGCAGCTGCAGACAGGTAGGGGATTGAAAAGAGAGCCTCTGCCACAGCAAAAACTGCAGTCATAGGTTTAGCTTGGATATCAGGAAAAACTTCCACCAA
Source organism: Mystacornis crossleyi (assembly GCA_013400655.1). Lineage (NCBI taxonomy): Eukaryota > Metazoa > Chordata > Aves > Passeriformes > Timaliidae > Mystacornis > Mystacornis crossleyi. The sequence goes on from VYZQ01004557.1 coordinate 39,829, forward strand.
AAGGGCTGTACAGGCCAGTGGTGGAGTCCTCATCCTCAGAGGGATTTAACAGCCTTGTGGATGTGGCACTTGGGGACATGGGTTTGTGGTTGCAGGCTGGGGAATGGTTGGTTTCAATCACCTCAGAGAGATTTTCCAACCTAAGCATTTCTAGAAGGCTCTACAGTGACATTTTTGCTGTGCTGGGCTCAGCCAAGAGACGAGACAAATGTGAGGCACAGCACCTCGGGGGAAACTGAGGCACTATGGCAAAGCATGGCTGTATTCGGAACCTTCATATCAAAAGATGAAGGATGCAAATACTGAGTCTGCAGTGGCAATGAGGCTTCAGGAAGTCTGCATCTCAGGGTACAGTGTTAACTTTGCTCCTCCTTTCCACAGGTGCTGAATCTCAAGGCCTTGTTTTACCTAATTTCTGCAGAAGTGTATGAGAACTGATGTCATACCTGGTACCCAGGGAGGAGAATCTTATTCCAGGTTCAGCATAAAATGCATAAAATGCTGTCCTCAGCCTGTAGTTTTTGAATCTGAAAGCTGATGACCGCAACACTCTGAGTATTTATATTGTTATTTGTCTTTACAACCACTTCTGGCATGCACAGGGCTTGTGCTACTCTCATACCTACTCACAACATCATTGCCTGAGTGACTTGGGTATAAACTTTTGCTCACCAGTTGCACAATATCCTTTATTGGCAATGGGTCTCGGCTGGGAGTCAGGAGACAGACTCCCATCTGTTAGGAAAAGGTTGTGGGACTGTGAAAAGTTATCTTTTTTTTTTTTTTTTCCTCCTTCTCTGTCTTTATTTTTTTCTCTCCCACACTTTGCCTTTTTCATTAGTTCAAGAGAAAAGTCCTTGAGCAGAAAGGCCTCTTTTTGCACCAGATGTTTGCATGAGCCTAACACGTTGGGATCATTTCTTAGTTCAGGTCCAGATGGGCTATTGCAAAGAAGATAATAACAAGACTAGCAAATACTGATGTTCTTATATCTGTATGACAACATCACCTCTGAAATGGGAACACTTGTCTGTATACATTATGAGAAAACATTTTTACTTGCATATTTAGCTGTAACAGCCCCACTGAAGTGCAAACACAAGATCTTAAAAGTGCCTCCATCAAAATTAATGGACAGCCTGACAGAGATCAAACTTGTTTTCTGCAATGAGATTATTAATCTTAAGGCATCTGAGATTTTGCCATGCCTATCTTGTTTCTGTTTCTCTTGCTCTGAGAGAAAGGCTGGACCTCTCCTGAATGTTGTCTACCACCCACTTGCCTGGCTCAAGACCCATCTATAAATTTCATTTGCCTTTTGAAGAGACGATATTTTCCTTGACGAAGGTGATTATCAGGTATTAAAGGCTAATCTTATAATAAATTTCTGAATTAGTAAGCTCATTTCTTAACTAGTCAAAAGCAAATCCCTCTTGCTCATACCTTGTTACGCTGGCATCGCGTGCTATCGTATCGCTGGAATTTAATCATTTGTCAGGGTAAAAAATCCCAAGCAGAGATATTTGCTCACTGAAATGAGCCAGGGTGGCCAGGTTACTCTCCATAATGGAGGGGTTTTTTTTCAGATTTTTTTTTAATTTAATTCCAAAGGGCTTTTATTTTGTGTCAATTCATACAATAAAGTTCTCTTTTATGAGGCTGACTTTGCTCATGTGTTGTTAGTGCACTTAATTAAACTCTGAAATGCTTATTTCTTTCTGGGGCCCTAATTCTGTTCTGGACAAACATTGCCGTGTGCCCTCAGCGAGGGAAAGTCGGCGTAATTCGACACAAATTTCAAAGACCTCCCCAAAGCATTTGTTTGTGCGTTGGGCAAAGGAGAGGGGAGGGAAAGAGTTGGATCCTGGCTTTGGAATTGCCCCCGTTTTGAAGGCGAGGCCCATCTGAAACGCTTGGACCCACTTCTAATACCCCTGCAGCTTGGAAGCACGGCTTGACTCAGGTCCAGCTGTACCCAAAAGCAGGGATAAATTATGCATGTGAGGGGCTGCAACAGCCTTCACATTAAATATTGATCTGCTGGTCCCGTGCCACGCTGCGAGCCCGAGCATCTCCAGATCCACCTGTCTGCTCTGCGGTGACGGCCGCTCCCCCAGGGCCGGCTCCGGCGCGGCACACAAAGCCTCTCCTCTGAAATAGGTGGGTCCAGAGCAAATTTCCTGAGCGTAATTTATTCCACACCCTTGCTAGCATAACAAGTGTTCCTCAGCCTCTGTGGATGTGTATTCGAGAGGGAGCTGTCTGTCTACATTTGATTTTACATTTCCTTCAGCTGGTTCAGGGATCCATAAGCAAAAGCTGGCACCCGGGGACGTCCAAGAGGATTGTGAATTCATAAACAATAAATGGATTACTATCAGACATACCTTAACATTTTAATCTCTGGCAGATAGGGTTTGGATAGGTGCTTTTGGGTAGCCCTGTGTAATGGATTTATTCACCTGTGTACATGTTTTACTTGACCATTTCTGCGCAGAAGGATTGCGTGGGGGTGAGGAAACAAAAAGTCTCCTCCCAGGGTGTCCATGTGCACTCTCCCATTGCTAGCCTGGCAGGCAGAGCTACCTTTCAGCCAGCTGGAGCACTGGAGCACAGGCAACACCCTTTTCAAAGGAGGCACTGGGCACATCATCCAACCAGACTGAGGGAAAACCTGCACCCTGGTGCAGCCCTTTTTTGACCTCAGCCTCCTGCAGTGGGGGCCTTATCTTGGAAATGCACTGTAGCCTAGGAGACAGATGACTTCCTTGCAAGAATTCCTTCCCACATCTTTCCCCCAGCCCCTGGTATAAAATGGCCATTTTTTGATCTGGAGGAATTTCTGGAACCACAAAACACCTCTGACCTCTATGGGCACTGCTGCCTCAAGAGATGGGCAAACTGCACCCAATATGACCCAGGTTTCAGGCACCAAAAACTACCCTTCCTGAGCTCTCCCTCCCGTCCTGCAGCAGTTCTCCTACCTCCAGACGCGGGTCCTCAAAGTACATCAGAAGACTGGAAGCAGATGTCTTCTCCAGCCCACTTGCTTGTCTCATCCACTTGTCAGTGTGCTCCTTGTAAAGGTGCTGACGTTTGTTTGAGACATCAAAACTGTAAGACTGAATCAGACCTGTGAAATATACAAATAACTGTGAGTGTGAAGTAATTTCCCTAACATGAAATGACTGTTAGCTGTTTCCCCAGCATTCCAGCATTACATCCAAATTTCTAAGTTATAGTGAGTCATCAAAACCATTTCCAATTATTTTATTAGGTGTTTCAAACAAGAATCTGACCCACTTGACCATGTAAGAAGGGCTGGGAGGGTTAAAGTTGAGAATTTAATAGCACACTGTAGTTAAACATTTCCAGTTAAGTCACGTATTGAAGTTTTTCCACACCTGAGAATATAGAATCTTTTTGAAAATTACTTAGTAAAGGTTTAGTGTGGCATGCCCATTGACTTTGTATTCCAACCAGATGGGAAACTCTTAAAAGCTCAGCCTTTACTATATTTCCTGGGTTTTTTTTGTTGTTGTTGTTTTTTTTTGGGTTTTTTCCCCCTAATTGCAACAAAGCCAAGAAGGCACAAAGTTGGAGAAAACAATGCAATAAAAAAAAATAGGAGAATCATGTCTTCTTATTATTTTCACAAGAAGAGCTGGGTTTAACTCTTGGGAGGAGACTCAGCTCAAGTGACATTTTCACACAACCAGTACATCCTCTCCTATCTGCTGTGCCGAGCTGGGTTCAAAATAGCTGAATGGCAATAACTACCAGGCCAGTTGTGGATCTGACATTCAGAATTAAGCAGATGGCAAGCACAAAAATACAGTCTGGGTTAAACACTGACCACATTTGCCAGAAGCACAGACAGAGAAACCCCAGCCACATCCAGATCACAGGCAGAGCACATCCAGATTTACCAAAACAGTCAGAGCAGAATTCAGTATAAATTATTCCGTGCTAATAGTACATGGACATCTGACAGTATTTTTCTTTTTATGCTCTTCTTCTTTTTTTTTTTTCCTTTTTTTTTTTTTTTCCCTTCCAAAGGATGGAATTTCACTCTGTACCCGACACTTTCGCCAAGAGCTTTTTCCCAAATGGATGCAATCCCCTTTCTGATGTGAGTGCCTAACACCAGTCTGCTACCATTCCATCCAGACACGCTGCCCCCGCAGCGCTGCCGGGTAGGAGGTGATATTTAAAGCCATGCCAGTGGAACACAACAGGGGATAGGCAGAGCACAAGCAACAGAAGGAGGATTTTGCAAGAGCTCACTAGGTCACGTTAAACTCCTTCTCTGGCCACATCTAGTGTCCAGCCCGTATGTCTGAAGATCTTTGCTGGAAAGCCTTTGTTATTTATTTGGGAAATTTACTGTGGCTGTGGCTTAACTCTGTGTTTTGGAGCTGTTCTTTAATTGATATCGTGCACTTCGTCCTTCATAAAAACAGTCAAAGGAGGACGGGGAGGCAGGTGATCAATACCAGTGGACGACCCAGTCTCTATAGGAATGTTACTTATACATCAAAAATTTCTACTGAAGAAGAGAAAGCAAGCACATAAGAGCTCTATTTATGAGGTTAAGAGACTCCTACCTTTGGCTAAGCATCAGTAAAAACCTCATAGAGAAACTTCTTTGTTTCTGGCACAAATAAATATTTATTATTGCACTGGGGAAAAAAGTACTCTCACAAAGCCTAACTATTTTAATAAAAAATTTAGTATGTTTGTTTCTTCCAGACAGGAGATAAAAAGCTGTCAGAGAAATAATGGTTTAAATTACAGTGAGATGTTTCCTTGCCTAATCTTTCTCTTTCTTCTTTCCCAAAAATCTACGTGGCATGCTCAGAAATTTTATTTTTAGTAGAAATGTAAAGGAAACACTTTATGGTAAGTGGCTGCTCTCTATTAAATCTTTTGTTATTAAACGTGGGAACATTAATTACCATTAATCGTTTTGGCTCTAGTATAGATTTCCCACAATAAATTCTTTAAACACATATACAAACCCTATAATCTAATCAAGTAATTTTCTTTTACCTACTTGGAAGGGAGAAAACAGCAAGACTGTTATTGTTATTTCTATTTTTTTTTTAATTCTGAGGAGGAGGAGGAGAAACTGGCAATGGGACCTCTGTAAGAACAGAGAAAAAAAAAACAGTAACTATTCCTACAGACAGTGTATGTGCTACTCAATAATAATTATATGTTATAAGAAGTAAAGTACCTTAAAAAATGTATAGAAATTCAGTAAGGAAGAGATTCATGCAGCTGTAAGTCATCGAGGAAATATATTGCTCTGCAAAAGCGAAGATAATTATCAAACTTTGTTTTTCCTCGAGAAAATAAAAAGCAATACCTAAATTAATTCTGCAACAATTAGCACGGTGCTTCCTAATGCAGCTGTGATACAGCCCAAATTTCCAGTGCTGACACTAAAAGTTCACATTTATTGACATAAACATAAGTTTATTGAGATGAAGCAGAAATGTAAAGTCACAAATGCTGGTTGCTGTTGTCAAGGTAGTCACAGGTACTTGTGCTCTGTTTTTTTTCACAGGGCAACACTGGGCTGCTGAACCCTTTTTAAACCTGCCATCACCAGATTCTCTGATTTTCACACTGGCAGGTGCATTCTTTAAACCACAGCGGGTAATTCTGCACAATAACTTTGCCATTACCCCTCAGAAGCCCTAATTTGAATAAACATGATGAATGAATACACTGCACTTCTCAGAACAAACAAGCTGCAAGCTCCATCTTAAGCACGGAAGCCACCGTGTGACTGATTAAGTATGGATGATGCTTGCCAAATCTCACTTTCACTTTTAAACTTATAATTGTTCTCAGAATGGAGTTTCCATAATGAACAGTTAAAACCATTTACCTCAAATATTGATTTACAACTGGAAGCCTTACATTAATATGTGTCTTAACCACTTTGGCCCTTTACCACTAAGCAAGGTCTGTGCAGGCAGAGGAGAAGAACTCCATGAGGAGTCCTTTCACTGTGACACGATCCACAGATTGTACTTCAAATTCCAGAGTCATTCATCCAGGATCTAGCAGATAAATAATAATAACATTCCAGCAGCTCCTCGAGTCCTCTCCTCTCACCTCGTGTTAAACTCTTTAGTCCATCCTTGCACAAGTTCAACAAACAGGTTTTAATGTCTCTGCTCATGCTGTTCCCCACTCCAGACAGCTCCCACCATTTCTGCCTCCAAGCTTCAGCTTTTCTGCAGCATTTGGTCTCCTCCACAAATTTCCTTTTGTTCCCTAGGACACTGGTGTCCTTTCAGTCTTCTTTCAAGCCATTCTGGACACACAACTGTTTAATATAAAACTCAACCTGCTAAGAAAAGATATCCAAATATTACTTCTTTCTTTCCTTTTTTCCTCTTCCAGAAACTCCCTGAACTGACATAACATTTCACAGCTGGGTCAATTCCTATATCATATCCTATTTCCTCTCCTAAATCTGTTGTCTTTACAGATTTCAAACCACTACTTCCAGAAAGCAGCTCAAAAGTACTTCTATTTAAGTAACCTGCAGCACAGGCAGCTGCTGAGCCGCTCCGGGGGTTCTAGACCATCTATATGAGATGATGCACAGATGTTCCCACACTTTCCTTAACGAAATCCTCTGGAGGGGACATAACACGGGTAGTCCCAGGTTATATAAATTCCTTATTGATGGAAATATATTCAAGAGGAATAGTTACAGTAGTTCCCAGAGATGCACAGAAGCTTTGTGGAGGAAATCAAGAGAGATGCAGCTTGCAATCCTTTTGGATATTGGAACAGGCTGCCTGGGGCAGTGGTGGAGTCCCCATCCCTGGAGGGATGTAAAAGCCGTGTGGATGTGGCACTGGTGACACGGGTTAGTGGTGGCCTTGGCAGTGCTGGGGGAGCGGTTGGAGTCGATGACCTTAGAGGGCTTTTCCAACCTCAGTATAACAATAAACCCCATGATTTGCCAAAGCATTGCTGGGAAAACCTGACTTCCCATCTGCTCGGTAGAGAAATCACACCAAGGCCCCTCCAGTAACGTGCTAGAGCGTGGATCTAAAAAGGCAGGAATGTGAAAACCTCCTTTTCACCCCTTCCATCCACCAGCAGAACTGAGGGTAACCTACTTTCCCCCAGGAGTCCCCCGTGCTTGCAAGGAGCACAGGCACAGCGACACGGAGTGCACGGCGCTACCTCACATGCATTATTTGATAACGTTTTAGCACCCAAGTACCCGGCATCCCACGGCTTTCCCTCCTCCCAGGATGTCACGGAGTTATTGACATTGACAGAACCAGGTTAACAGAGACTGAAGGAACACTACAAATTCCTGCCCCCAGCATGAGGGATTGAATAATTGCTTTTTCCCTTTCTGCCTTTTTTTTTTCTTTTCCTGGTGTAAAAGTTCTCAAGCTCTGGACAACAACAGGTTGCGATGAGGGTTGCTGCTCACCATGCTGAAAATGTGCTTTGCATTTTGCACCCTGACCAGGTTGCCTGGTCCTTTCTCAAAATGAATCAGTAAGGAGGTAAATTCTGAGATATAATGTTCTTCGGCTGTATAAACCCCAGCATTTTTAGAAAAAATAATCTGAGATCACATAGCACACCTGTGTGATAAGAAAAAAAAAAAAAAAAAGAATCCAAATTTTGAAAAGAAATAGAGTTTTCTTAATTTGTCAATTTATGCCGCAGATAGTGAGAACTATCCCTATTTCAATATTATTCAAACATATCCTGAAAAAAAAAAAGACTTTAATATTTTCCAGTCCTGCATTTTTAATAATTTTTAGTGGTTTTATTCAAATCTGTTTCACTAGACTATGATCACTTTCTGGGGAAAAAAATAAAATAAAAAAGAAAAGAAAAGTGAAAAATCCAAACATTTTAAAATTTTGCTGCAGAAGAGACAAAATGCCTGTGACTTAGAGAACCTGTCACAAGTTATAAGCACAAATAGTACAGTTTTGTATCTTTGGGAATAACTTCAAATACACAGAACAGCCCCCTGGTTTTAATCGTATTTTTTCCCTTAATAATTGACCTACATAAGCAACCAAATCCTTGGTACACTTTAGTGGCATAATTTAAATTTCTCTTACGTGTACCGTAGAGTTGTCATTGAAGTCCCTAACCAATCATTATGGAAGACTGAGGGCTGGAGTGATGCTTTGGTTGCCGCAGTATTTAAGGGGGAAAAAAAAAAAAAAAAAAAAAAAAAAAAAAAAAAAAACCTCTAGAAATGCACAACCTGGTGGAGGTTTCAATCCATTAGCAGCATTGAGCTTGCCAGTTCTGTACTGCAGCATTTGACAAGGCTCTGAGCCAGAGATTAAGGCATGTCTCCTGAGGAAGGAAAAGAACAGGAGCTTCCACACTTCATTAAGGATATGTTTTATTTGCAAACTGCCAACCCACAGAGTGGCACTGACTTTTGGGTCATGGAAAAGGTTGCAGTTGTGCACTTGAGCCGTGCCAAGCTGAGTTGGATAATACTCTTAAAAAAGCAAATCAAAGAAAAATGATAAGAAAAATAGGGAAATCCACGATTGCAAACCACCAAAAATAGGACTTGAAATGTAACTTGTGCTCCAGTCAGGATTTTCCTCCTCAAAAATCGTGCTAAAGCAGGACAAGAGCCCAAAGCAACAGGGAACAGTTAGCTACAAAATGCATATTCATGCTGTATTTTTTTAAATAATTTAAACATATATTCTTGGATTTATTTCACATTGATTGGTTTAAAAAATGTTAATATCCCTATAGAATCGAGCCTTATCTCTATTTGATCCTTTGCCAAAGACTGTACTAACATTCCACAACTGTACATATTTTTTTTTGCTAAGCTATTGTTGTTTTTTCCTGGCTTGTTTTTCAACATCCAAATAGAAACACGTAGTTTATATAGTTTAGAGCATAAATCATAAATCACTCGTCATAAAGGGCCAATTCTTGGAGTTTTTGTTTGTTGTTTGCACTGGCAATTTCCCAATCATTTTCACAAGGAGCAGCACTTGAATAAAGATATGGTTGCCCGTAAAGGTAAATTTTTTCTATTCCAGGAAAAAGAGCTTTAACAATAATATTCTGGGTGAGGTTCCAGATTCTCTACACTGACCTCAGCAGGATGGTTTGCAATGAAAGGTGTTCACTGGCTAAAGGTAAGAAGAAAGAGCACTCGTGGGACCGTGGCTGGGAAGCCTGCCTAAGGAGAGGGAAATTATACTGCTGGGATATCTGTGACCTATTTCCTTGGATTGGGGAAGTGCCAGCAGTGATCCCCAGTGAAACTGTGAGTCGCTCTGCCTGTGCACCCACCTGGTACAGCTGCAAGCACCACGACAGCCGCTGCAACAGGCGGCAGAGGGGAAGGTGAAGCTCCACCAAGATTGAAGCTTATGGCTCTGTCTCATTTTCAGTGCCTAAAGAAACGAAAGCAATTAATTTCCTTTTTAATCTGCAGCTGAAAGAAGACCATTTATGGACAAAAATTGCTTCTGCTGTGTCTCCTTCAATACTTAAGAAAATACGAATTTGATAACCTGTTGCTGCACAGAACAACAAGAGTTTTTAAAGTACTTCAAGCTCAATCACCTCAGTAGAATTTATATCTTTTTTCCAAAATGTATGCTGATCTCAGGGTATTTTCATTTCACATGTCTGCACATGGGTTCACCAGCCACAGCTGACTGGTGGCTCTTCCCCGATGAACTTCCTGATCTTCCCCATTTCACCACCTTTAAGGATATTTTCAGCTAGAACTGGTACTTTCTGTGTAGTCCAAAATGTCAAGATGTCATGGGAGCCAAAACTGGCAGCAAAGGTAGCACCCTGGCTCAGCCCAGGCAGAAGCTTTGGGAAGCATCTTTAATAAGATCAGTGGAATATTTGCTTTGCTTCTCTTCTCTGTTATTCATGAAGAGAAAGGAAAGTCAACAGCTCCAAAGATATTGATCCTTTTTGTTCTTCTCCATTTGGGATAACCAAATTTGTGACCTCTGAAGGAACAGTTGAACTATTTGTAAAGCTGAGATTAATAAAATCAGCAGCCAAAATAAAATGTTCATCCAGAGTAGAATCACGGCATCTCCTCGGTCTTAGGAGTTGAGAGAGAACCAGTGATTGGGAAAAATATCAAAAGCTTACAAGAGAGAACTTTCGAACTGTTGGCCAGTTTTGCTTTGCTCCTATAAATTTTCTTCACTTTCCGTGTTCCTCTTGCATTAAAAAAAAAGAAAAAAAAAAAAGGGAAGAAACAACTAACAACAAAAACACCAAACCTATAACCATTAGTTAGCTCTGTGGTGAGGTGTTTGTCTGCCAGCCTGAGGTCAGAAGCAGAGCTGGGATCCCAAGAACGAGGCTTTGTATTATAGCATTGTATTTTTGATGCGGTAGTTGAGAGTCAATTACTGTTTCCATTATAAACCCTGTTTTCCAAGGGTTTATACCTCAACCATTTTCATTTTTATCATGCTGAACTTGGCATACAAGCATTATGGGTTCACAATTTTTAAATAGACCAAATGAGGTTGGCCCATTTTTAGATACAGAGTAGTCAGAAACTGTTTGTCAGTTGGTTTTGATTTTTATTCTTTGAATTTTACAAATGAAACTATAGTTTCACATTTAAAACTACATTACTTCAGAGAATTAGTCTCTGTGGCTGGGTCTGATACCTCTCAGCACTTCTAAGAAAAATTTAATTGCATTTTTTTGTAAATAAAAAAGCCTGTTGACAAAATTCTCCCTTTAAGAGCTGATCTTTGTGTAATTTCAGATGCTGACGCTCCCAATCCATGTGTCCCTACAGAGGCTGCAGCACATCAAGCCACTTTTACAGCTCAGAGGTGGATTTTAGCTGAGTAACTTACCTCATTTTGGAAAACTGGGGGCAATGCATCAATTCAGAGGTCAACATCTCCAGTCATAATCTTTCCGGTGACTTCAGAAAGCTTTGGACCTGAGAGACCTGGAGGAATTGTCTCACTGTTTCCCCCACCAGTGACTCAAGGTTGAACTTGTGCAATGTGGGGTAGAGAGAGGGCTGTCTCCTGGGCCAGGTGAAACCCAGAACAGTGTACCCTTGATGAAGACCAAAATCCAGATGGCCCCTGGCTGCTGAGCCCTCCATCTGGGGCTGCGTGTCACTCAGTAATTGCACACAGCAGATGCTAATTGCTTAAAAGCTCCTTCAGCTTAGAAAACTCACTTTGCCAAGGCCACAACGAATATTTTTCTTTGACTTCAATTTCCATGCATTCCTTCCACCTGAATTTCCTGCATTTTTTTCTATTAATTGAAGATAGCTGGAATCACAGGGCGATGACACAAAAGTTTCACAATTTGGCTGTAGCACTGTTGGACTGACTCACATTCAGTTCATCCCTGTGAACGCCTGTTTCTGGAGAAAAGGTTTGTTTCCTCCGAAGTAGAAAGAACTCAAAGTTCATTTTTACTAGAAAGGTTTCTGTTATTTTTCCCCAACAGAACTGCTCTATAGTCTAAAAACAAAGCAGAGTTTGCTCTCTATGAGCCAGATCTCTACTTTTAAGGTGGCCAGTAAAACTTCTAAAACTTTAACTTCTAAAACACAATTCCACCTAATTTTTTTTTTTTTTTTTACAAATCATTCTCAGAGTACACCGGTAAGATCCGCAAGTTGGATCATACGGATTTTCTTCCCTGGGAAAATGAATCACAGCAAAGTTGTGACTCACCCAGAACCACACAGAGGATCAAGGTCAGAGACAGGAGGAGAAAAAACATTCCAATTCCCAGTACCGTGGGTTGCTTTCCCAACACAGAAACTGAGCAGAAAGCAATTAGATTCTAATTCAAACTTTGCTGTTGGCAATCGATTTCAATAAGTTTTAGGATGAACCCCTATTTCTCACTCATTCTGAAGGAAGTCACACGATTTTGTCACCTCTCCTTACATCCCCCATCGCAGCAAGGTGAGGCATCAAACCGGTAGACAACACCAAGCCTCATCACTAGTGCAGTTTGCATCATATTGTCAGGTCAATCCAATTTTTCCCACAAGTAATTGACGGAAGTGTTTCAGGGGTGGAATGCAGAGTTTTGGGCTGCCATCTTCCCTTTCACCCCCTGTGTACGATCACCATGGGCTGTTTGTGCAGAGACTTGCCCAGATCATGTTTTTGTGAACACTGACAAGAACAACTTTCTTGAAAGCTATCAAAGGCATCCTCATTATCCTTTATGGGCTGTGCAGAAAATGTCTCCACTATTAGACATTTAACTGGAGTGCAGCAGAATGATTTTGCTGGCCCCCTCCAGTTCTTCGGCTAAAAGCTCTGTTCATAATCAGTTTCTGCTTTTTTTAATGACCCTCAAGAGGTCCCTTCTGGTACACTTCAGTTCCCTTTCTAGTGTCCCATTGATTTTACAGACTTTAGGAACTTGCTCTTAACCTCCTGCTTTTTCCCTGGATCACTGCTGAATGATTAGGCACTACACAGCCTTTTGTTACCCAGTACACTGAGAGTGATATCTGGAGAGTTAAAACACCAGTTACAATAACATTTGCTGGGGAAAGAGAGTGTTCTTCTCTCAGGGCTATTGACCCCATTTATGTGCATGATTTTCTAAGAGGACAAGAATGACTTCAGATTCAGGGGAAAAAAAAGAGGACGATCTGTTTGAACAGAAGATTGAAATCCACTCAAGAACCTATGCTCGTATTGTGAATTTTAGCAGCAGAAGTGGAAGTATTTAGTGTAGGGAAGGGTAGGCCAGAGCTTGGAATATGGTGGGCAGTGCACAAGAATAAAAAAATAGAGATTAAAGAAAAGGATTTTAAAGGATTTTCCAACTAAAGTGTTTCCAGTTATCTGATTTGATTCACATGGAGCCACAGCAGTGCCAAAAATGCATGCTTGTTGGGTTTTTTTGAAGTTGGAGAAGTTTGAGAATTACTTCTTAAGACATGCCAGGTAAATTCAAAGAGAGGGATGCTTGGTGCAAGGACATCCTCCTAACCACAGAATAGCAGTGCCACAGGCTGTGATTAAATGTGCTGTTCCTCCCAGAGACTCTGATCCTTCTCAGATGCTCTTATTCCACCCGAATCTTGGTGCAGGAATCATAGAATGGTTTGGGTTGGAAGGGACCTTAAAATCATCCATTTCCAAACCGCTCCCCCCCTCCCCACCATGGGCAGTGACAGGCCCATGCAATTTTAGGACTTTTTTTTTTCTTTGCCATGTCCTCCCCAAGTACCACACCAAACTTTTTCAAGGTAGATCAGTTCCTTGAAAAAGATAAAGGACCGAGCTCTGATACCATCCTGCAAACTTTCCCAATCTCCCTCCCCACTCCCGATATTTTCCCAGGAGGGTGACGTTCAGGAAACTCCATTTGCATCAACAGGTTTGAACCAGCGTGCGGAGCCGGCTGCAGCCCAATTACCGCCCGCCCTCGGCTGCTGCTGCCTGGCTGAAAGATGCTGGGAGGGGGGGAAAAAAAAAACCCACACAAGCTTAAAAACAGAGAAAGGAATCACATCGTTGTTGTGGTTGTTGAGATGCCAGCTGAAAAGGAATCATTATGAAGAGGCTGATACTTTCGGGGGGAGACAGAGGACTCACCCGAATGATCCCAGTTAAGGGCCTTAACAGAGAGGCGGCTTTAACGGCTCTTTGGAACTGGTGAGCCTCCCTGCTTGGCTGGGTTTGAATTGTGTGTTACTGCAGTAACATTTCACAAATAGGGACACCCCTCCTCTTAAAAAAACTGTTTGCTCCCGAAATAGCAACACAATTTAGCAATATTTTGTATCAAGACAATTACATTGTAGTATTATTGTAGTCTTAGTACCTCATTAAAACAAAAAAATGTTAAATCCTTGTTTTGTTGAACACAAGAGATGAATAGTAAATATTGATTTAGAATGAATGCAAACATTTCCCTAGGAGTGGATAATTACAGCCTTTCTATGCAAAACACTTATATTTGAAGAAGCACTTCACTTACTTTGCCATGTGGTATACATTCTTTAGTACATTTTAAATTATACGTTGTCCTGGACAGTGTCTGCTCTATAATTTCTTGTGTCTCTACACCAGAGTCAGTATGTAATTTTAAACTGCAAACTTTCTGCCAACGAGAAGGGGAGAACAAGCTTAACTCTTTCCCTTAGCTGGGCTCAGAAATCAATTCAGACTGCACACAGAGTCCTACGACCAGCAAGCTCAGGGCTCGAGCAGCAAGAAACGAGTTCGGAGTAGCTGGAATTTAACAAAGATGCTGCTCCCAGCAGTCCTCGTTTTCACACGGCATTTTCTGATTACGTCCGAAGCTCCAGTTTCCAGCCAGATCACAAGTAGTCCAAAAGTTTGAACAAAAAACTCAACTTCCAGAGAATTCACAAATGAACTGAACATGCGAAAAAGAGAGCTGAGGTTGAACACATTTGAACGTGTATCTGAAGGAAATAATTTATTCTACTTTTTTTGGCATTCAGATGGTCAGTTCCTTTGCAGACTGATATGGTAGAGACTCAGCTCTTTCCAAGGAGGGTCAGGCGTCCCTTTGGTGTTTCATGAAAGTAGAGGACAGATTTTATACTCCAAACCCTATAGCCCTTGTCAGCCGTTTTACGCTGCGTACATCTATTAGGTTGAAAAACTGGAATGTAAATTCATAATCAGGCAACAAGGATGTGAACACAACATGCCCCTGTAGTAACTTGAGAGGTTAATCCAAATGAGTTATGAATTTTGTTATCTTATATAACCACAAGCACCCTCACTGCATATATTTTATGGGCCAAGTTTTCCAAACCTGGGACCTTGCACCTAAATGACTCTATTTTCATAAATATTCACGCCCTCATCTCCCCATCCCAAAACAGAGAAAAGCTTAAATGGATATTTAAACTCATCCTAGTTTAAGCAGCATATAAAGATGCACTTAGAGCCCCCTGACACATCATGCAAGGAGAAGGTTCTGTGTGTTGCTGGATGCACAGAACCCTCAGAAGGCCCCACAGAAGATTAGAGACTGTGGTTAATTCGTTGCAGTAATGAGCAGAGCAATGGTACTCAAAGGAAGCGCAAACAGGCGCTGAGTGTGATTCCAGACACTGACTACAAATTGCATTGAGTAACCCAGCCCTGGATAAAGCACAGCCCTGGCAGGAGGCTCTTACACATGCCATGTACTCTGACATCTCCAACTTTTTCAGTAAAACTTGCAAAGCAGGCTGTAGCTACAGGACAAGAGAAAACGGCCTCAGGCTGTGCCAGGGGAAGTTCAGGTTGGATATTGGGAAGAATTTCTTCACTGAATGGGTGGTCAAGCTGCCCAGGAGGTGGTGGACTCACTATCCTTGGAGGTGTCCAAGGAATGACTGCACGTGGCACTCAGTGCTCTGGTTTAATTGAAGAGGTGGAGATCAGTCAAAAGTTGGATTGGGTGATCCCGGCGGTCTTTTCCAACCTTAATAATGTCATGTTCTATGATTCTACAGGTCTTACATCCACACATGCACACTGATACACTCCTGCTTGCTCACAAAACACATCCCAGTGCTACTCTTGCTGGATTTTTAGCCAGGGAACTCATTGAGTATCTACTACTGTACATACGATTTAAATACAGGTTTAAGGAAATATTGTTGTATTAGGGGAGAGGTGGAGGAAGGCGAAAGAAACTAGATAAATTTGAAATAAGATAGATTTTACTGTTTCAGAACAATTCCCTGGACAGGGGAAAAGGGGAGAATGAAGAAAAAAAGCACATATCAAAATACATCAAGTTCTAACTGAAACAGAAAAAGATTGCTAGGAAAAACAATGAAATGCTGATGCCCCTTATTTTCTCCAAGATCTTTCTCGTGAGCCTCACACTTCACCCACCACCAAACCCTTTCCACACCGTGGTTTTATCCGGCAGCTGATCGTAAGGAGATACATTTCCCTAACGTGTGCTTCCTTAGGCACAGCTTTGCACTTCCCGAGAAGCTTAACAGAGCATTAAGGCAAGAGACTTCAATCCTGTGGGCAAAGTTATGTGTCTACAAGGAAAATATTCAGCCTCTCCACTTGGCATCTACCCCTGTGCTATTTGGAGGCAGCCCCATCCACAGCAGCACCCAGGATAGTCCTGCTCAGAGCGACTGAAGAAAACTTCCACTGGAATTTACTGGCTTTAAAATTACTTCTTCCCTTTGCCCCCTATTCCAAGGATTTGCATAACCATAGGGGAAAAGACGACACGAGATAAAAATAAATGTGGCTGCTGCGGATCCAAAATAAAGGGGAAAGTGTCAGGGCAGTGTTTTGCTTTGGGTTTTAGTGGAGACAAAATAACTGAAACTACAAGGAAAGATAACGTATGACTAAGAAAATTCCCTGAGCAATCAGAGGATGTGTTTTCAGCTTTTTTACATTCTAGTTTTATTTTCTCACAGCAATGAAATAGGATGAGATTGGAGTCCCATGACCAAGCTGGCGCAAACTACGCACCCTACCTGGATAATCACGGACTGTAAATCATCATTTTATAAGAATTTAACTTTTCAGCTTCCAACATAATCAAACGTAGTGGTGAGGGGGCCACTAATCATGACAAAAAATATACTTCAGCTTCTTTCTTGAAGTGCCAACTCCAATAAGTTCTCCGAGTGAAATTAAATGCATGCTCTTATTCCAAACCACAGTTTCCCCCTGGGATGGCCCGATCTCAAGTGGGGGCTGAAAGGCCAGTTGTACCACAGCCCAGGGTTACACCCATTTTTGCAGTTTTTTTTAACTACCGCATGTAGTATAAATTGTATCCCAGCCCACTCAGTGACTGTGCTTTCCAGCATTGGTAATAAAAAAAGATGTCTTCATAGTTTCCACATTCCAGCACTAACGAGTGGGCCAGTCCATATCTTCCCTCGGTTTCTCACAGTTTTGTGTTTGTTTGCTTTAAAGGCTTCTCTGCGAAGCTAAGGGCAGAAAAGAAAGAAAGATCTGGTGTGTGGCGTAAGTGACGGTTGGCGCCGAGTCTGAGAACAGTAACAAAGAGTCATTTTAGAGTAGAAATTAAAGTGGAAAAGACCCATTAGTCCGTGTTCTCTGCGTCCCTGCCAATGCGAGGGTGCTCCACGGAGTGATGCTTTTCGCAGGCTCAGCACCAAGCTCCCTGCTCCTGCCACCAACGCCGAAATCACGACATTTGAGCGCAAAACGCAGCCCTCGACATCCCAAACCCTCAAAGAGGGCGTTCCACCTCCTGAAGCCTCCCAGAGGCTGAGCATCTCCTTTCCAATGCCACAGGGGGCCAGGAGGACCCTGCCCCAGCCAGTCCTCTAGCAAAGGAGCTGGTCATGGTGTCGGCGTGCCAGCTGCTGCCCTGCCACCACACCGGCCAAAGCAAACATCACACCATGCAAATTTATAACAAAAAGTGGAGCAGAGGCCAAACACAATGCCCTCCTGGTGTGAGGAAGTGTGGAGACAAGACTTTTTCCTTTTTTTTTCTCCCCTTTTTTCTTGGAAGGGAGCAGAAATGTTTCTTGGCTCTTCACTGTGAAATACAAGAGTGGCAAGGGAAAGGGAGAAAATCCAGGCACTGGCTTCTGCAGATATCGATCTTTGTGCACTTTGAAGTGGGTTGTGACCTTTGTCAACCTCACCCCCAGCCAGAGAGTGGCTGGAAGGGCAGGGAAGACTGTCTGAGATGGAAGTAGCCATTTTAAACACTTTTTAACCTTGCAGTCCCTCACAGGGTATGAAATTCTGGAGATCATACAGGTTCTGCAACACAAGGCAAGTGCTGCAAGCAGGGTGGACAAATTGGAAGGAAAGGGTGGAGTGGGGTCAAGTTTTTCCATCCCAGTTCCCAGATCATCTCCAGAAAGCTGATGGCATAGAGGGGAGTTAGCAGGGGTGAAGTCCTTTGCCTGTGGCATGAGTCAGATGTAGAGGCAAAAGGGAACAGTGGAAGCACGAATGGGCTCACACTATTGCAAAAAAAAAAAAAAAAAAAAAAAAAAAAAAAAAGAAAAAAGGAGTAATTTTATGCTTTAACAATACTGGCACTCAGGAAAGATACAGTTCTTGAAAGCTGTCATGTGTTTGGGACTCCAGTATTCCCCTCCAGACACATCCATCCTCCATTCACAGGACTCATGGCCAACGCATTCAGGGCTAACTCGGCGCATTCCTGATCTCTGGGACCCGCTCTGCGTGTGCAGAAGAACTTCTCACAATGCAGGCAGTTGATCTGCACACACTGCAGGCTTTGTCCAGGACTTCTCCATGTCAGGCATCCAAACTGGAGCTGCTGAAGTCCGGAAACAACCCAGACAAATAGCGAAAACACTATTTCTCTGTATGCAGAATATTTTTAAGCAGAATAAGGGCACTTCGATTATCCCGGCTGTGTAGGGGAACTGCCTTAAAAGACCACGGCGAGAGTGTAAGCACTCAGCAGACAGGTCAGCCAGCGTACAAGTTCCTGTACCAAATGATAATAGTGGCTAGGAGAAGCAAATCCGAATTTCCTAAGCGCGGAGAAGGCTCGCAGGACTGGTGGAGACGGTACTTACCATACGAAAGTGTTAACAAGCAGTGAAAGAACTGAAGCGCATCTAATTAAAAATGCATACCAAGGCATAAAGACAGAGTATAAGAGTAAACAAATGGCAGAGACCAGATTTGTTTGCAATAAATGAAGAGGAAAACACCACACAATGCAAACTCATCCAGCACAGAGGATACGGAGGGAGGCGGGCAGGGAAAGGCACCGCTCCGCAAAAATCTATCAAGGCAAAGTACAAGTCCAGGGAAAAGCATGTGGCACACCCGAGTACGGATGAGAGGGACAAAGGGGTGCAGCTTCTTCCAAGACACCATCCTTGGTAGGAACATTTGTCATTTCCAAACAGGTACCACACTGCAATATGGTTAGAACAAAAGATGCTGCCAAGCTGAGCTCCAGCTCAGCATATGAACAGGCCACCATGGGACTAAAAACAAAACAAGGCCTTCTGGAAAAGAGTAAATTTTAATATTTCTGCTGTAAAATATCTAGAGATAGGCAGGGGGATACTGAGTCGGGCAGGAAGTTGAGGCTGTCCTGAAAGAGCTCCTTCTGTTTTACTGGCTGGATGCACAGAGCTCATGGCCATTTACCTGAGTGGCACTACCCGATCTGCACTGGATTATCAGAATAGGAAACATCTTCAAGTCTTAGAATGATTTTAGCTGGAAGTGACCTTAAGCTCATCTGTTCCACCCCCTGCCATGGGCAGGGACAACTTCCACTATCCCAGGTTTCTCCAAGTCCCATGCAACCTGGCCTTGGACACTTCCAGGGATGGGGCAGCCACAGCTGCTCTGGGTAATCTGTGTCAGAGCCTCACCATCCTCACAGAGAAGATGTGCCATTAGAAGAGCTGTTGCATCCAGGAAATACTGACACCCTCCTCTGCTGGTGTGTTCATCGCTCCTGATTCTGAACAACACTGAAAACAAAGCCCAGATGCTCTGCCAAGAGTTGCTATGTCACACCTTAACCACAAGGAAAACATGGGCTCTCCAGGGCCAGCAGGAACTCAGGCCCATTGGCAGCAGCTTGCCTTCCCTCACCCCAGTCACGAGGCCACCTTCCTTTCTTCAGCAATTTTGTTTCTTTTAGGTCCTGCAGCACTGAACAATGGTGATCACACCATTTCCCAGAAGCAGCGTTTGCTTGATTACTGTAGAGCACTGTCATCTGTTTGTTTTTTCAACACTTGATAGGCCACTGCCTTCATCCCCTTGGGATTCCCAGCCAAGCGCAGTTCCCATCCAAATGGGGATAAAAGTTCAATTTTATTTCACGGTTTTGTCTTCCTTACAACAAATCTTTTCTGACAGTGTTTTCTGACCGCTAAACTGTTCCGTTTTGAGCGATTGATCTAAAACATCTGTCCTTGAGATTAAAAGCAACATTGAAGGGATACTGCGATGCTATTCCAAAGGTGTGGAAGTTTTTGAGCACCAAACTAGGAAGCAACAGGAGGAAACTTTTAGGAAAACTCGTGCACTTCATCACTTGGATTTTGCGGCATGCCTCTTTCCCCGGAAAGTTTTGCCAACTGCCACATAATACAGGAAGTCGTGCTTCAAAATATTTAAGGTTGCATTTCTCACCATTTCCTTCTTATCTTTCATAAGACTCACATTTTAAAATGTCAGCCTACATATGGGAATGTTTAATCTCAAGGATGCTGATCCTTTGGGAAACTTTCTCCTAAAGTTGGGGGTTTTGTTGGTTTTTTTCTTCCCCCTTTGCTTCTCTCTTCTCTTAATGGTTTGCTTCTGTTTAGGCTATACCTCCTTTCTTAGCTGCTTTTAAACCCCCCAGCCTCAAGCTATTCTCCCCTTATAGAGAACTTATATACACTTTTTGTAATACAATTGAAGGCGGGAATATTACATTCCCCTGATATTTCAGTTTTCCAAGAAATACAATAAAATGAGAAAACAGTAAATTTAATTTAGAACATTTAAACTGTGAAAGTCTGTGTGCAATGGATGTACAATGTTAGTTCTGCAATGGGCCTAAATACCGATCCCAGTGTTTGGCATTACATTTTTGTTTAAATTCCATTACTTCCGCTTGCCCATATTACTCCATTTATTTTTAGTGCTTGAGTTCCTTACTGCCAGTTAAAATTCATTTAATGTTAGGCCCACAACAGTTTTTCAATACCTTTTTGTTATTTGGGTGTATAATTAACTTTCCAAAATATGATTTATTTTAGTTGAGTTAAGTTTTGGCAAGAAAGCAGGGGGCATGGGGGGTTCCTCAAGCACAAATTTACTACTGGCAACGCTGCTATGAATGGCATGGAGACCAGCATCAGAAATCCATCTTATTCACAGAAAGGGCAAATCCACTGGGGATTAAGTGTAGCCCCTCTCCACCCTCCCCTTCCCTGTCCCCCTTGGCTACCCTCCATTTACCAGCTCAGACATGGAACTGAGACTCCTTGATTCAAAAAAAGGAGCTATTAGAAGGCAACACCAGTTCCGAGTGTGTTGGACTCCGTCCAGGCAAAATTTGTTCATTTCTTAATAATAACAACATTGCATCCTTCTAGGTCATTAATAAATAAAGGGTTTGGAGGGGCAATAAAAGGATTTTTCATTTTTCCTTTACTAAATGAAAATATTGCATTAAAGGCCCTACATAATTCGCAGTACCTGTGGTATCATAATAAACTGTGTTCTTTGGCCCCAAGCTCATACAGTGCTTAAGAATACGTTTAACTGAGAGAGTGAATGTGACTCCCATTTAGAAAAATAAAAAGAGATATTTCCCTGCCTTTCAGGAAGAACATATGTGCCAATATCTGGATATTTGGGCACCTGTGCTCCTTGACTCCTGGAAACAACCACGGTGAGGTCAGCAACAACCAAAAGTACCAGATTCTGCATATTGAAGAAGATGTTTTATGCAAAGCTTTCTTCAGAAAGCTCCTAATCACATCAGGAATGGACTTGGGATATCTTCCCCCACAACACCAGTGGACCAAAAAGAGCAGCCATCTTTGACAAGGGTTTTAGACTTTCTCCTTCAGGCTCAAGGACCTGTCTGTGTGGATGGGAGCAGTCCTGGACACCAAACAAAAAGCCAGTATCACACAAAAAAACCCATCAGCTGTTCCAAAAGCTATAATGAAATAAATTCTATTTGCTATAATGAAACTGAAAAATTATATAATGAGGAATATATATGTGTGTGTGTGTATATATATATATATAAAAATATATCCATATAGGCTGAGCATCAACAGGCACCCATCCCACATACCAACACTGTCTCAAGGGTTGTCTCTAGAACAGATCTTTTTGGAGCAGATTGCTTTCTGGGAATAGTTTTCTGTATCTTCTGATAGGGACCTTTAAAAGCCATCTAGTCCAAACCTCCTCCAACAAACAGGGGCATCTTCAACTAGGCCACATTGCTCAGAGCCCCATCCAACCTGACCCAGCCACCACTTCTCAGGGCAACCTTCTTCACTGTTTTACCTCCTTTATTAAAACGCTTGTTCCTTATTTCCAAACTCTTCCAACTCTCTTTCAGTTTATCCCTTGTCCTATCACAAGAGGCCCTGCTAAAAATTTGCCCCCATCTTTCTTACAGGAGAAAATATGCCCAGTCTTGACCCTTTGGTGTCTGGCAGCCTGAGGTTATGTTGGACACCATGTAGATCTCAGGTTGCCTGCTCTTCCTTCTGTTTCCTCCTGTGATGGAGCACTAATGAATGCAATCATGTATCGTTTGGGTTATTAACCTACACGCAAGAATGCAGTCCTGAACCTTCAGGAAAAGCCATCACGCTCATAGTTTTAGGATATTGTGTGACCCTGATGAGTCCTGCCTTGCATGCAGCTCATCAAACCCTCCAGGAAGAGGTGAGGTTTCACGGGGACATCGTGTCTGTGGAATGGGGTCGGCTGCAGCCTCTCCCAGTCTCACCTTCCCCGTGTGGAAAACAGGATGTCACTCAGTGACGTCTCTTTCTCCCGGTCAGACTGAGAAATGGGGACACCGCACATCCTCTTACACCACTCAGCTGCAAAACTGGTGTGGGGCTTTGAATAATTAACAGGAACGACCAGCCGTGGCTGCTTACAGGAGTCATCAAGAGAGATTAGCTGGAAGCAAGTACTGATGCTCTTAAACTTCTTATGTCTACAGCTGGCCTTGTTTTTTTCCCCCCGTTTCATTTAGCACCAAATCCTCCAGGTGCTTACAGGGCAGAGCTGTACCGGGGGCTGGTCCCCGCTGCCACCCCAGAGCTCAGTCCTGCTCCGGGGCTGCCCCACTGCAGCTCTGCTCCCCACGTTGGCAAAACTCCCCCAGCTCGGTGGTATCAAGTTCAAATTCCTCGGATTTTGTTTGTTGTGCCATGAAAAGAACATGGTAGCTGCAGTCCATCATGCTAAATCATTTTAGCACCTCCTTTACCCTACATAGACTTAGAGTGCTGAGAGCACATTTGTATTTTTCTCCTGCTACTTTGGATTTATACAAAAAATGCCCCAATTTCCATTTATTTGTGACAGAATATTGCCTGTCTTCTTGTTTTATGTTTTCAGCTTAAGAAAAATAACATAGGACATGATCACCACTAACAAGACAGCACGTTCTATATAACTTCTCCTGCTGTGTTGTTTTATTTACCAGCTTTCAAATCCCTAACCTTCCTCTCTCCAACTTCCTTTTAAATGAAAGGATCCTCTTGTCTCTGTGAAGTTCTTATCGTCTGCACTGGTTTGCGTGTTAAAATTTCAGCATCCATTTAGTCAGTGATGGTTATTCTGCTTAATGACTCCTATACCCCTGTTAATACTCTCTTATCTGGCTCTAATATTTTAAGATCTTGTCTAATATTAATGCTAAATGCTAATATTAAAGATTTGCTACTAATATTTTAAGCTCTTGCTGGTAGTGCACTAATGTTTGGGGAGGTGCTTGGGAGTTCATTGTATTGGAAGGACCGCTGGAAAAATTTTAACAGCCTTTATGAGTACTGCATAGAAATCTAGGCAAAATAACTGGAATAGAGGGACAGGTTTTAGCAATTTATTTATGGAGTATCCTGCCAGCAATGAGCTCAGAATCAGGTTGAAAATGTATGTGTGTGTGGGCATGTGAGTGTGTGCATCTCTGCATCTCTCCAGTGAACCAGAATAGAGAAAAATAACCCCAGTGTGAGGCAGAGGTTGGGGACACCTGCAGCCTCTCCTCCATCGGGTTACAGCCACTGCTGCCACTCCAGGTGATGCTACAGGGAGAGGGAAGGAGGTGGCTGCTCTTCCACAGGAATCCCAGTCCGGAGTTACAATTCCTTCAGTATTGCTGCATCACCAGTTTTTTCTATATACCTACAGATAGCCACGTTTATCTCTTGGCAATGGAATATTCTAAAGATTTACAGAGGAGCAGGAAAAAAAAAAAAATTCAAAAGAAAAAAATGTATTAAAACCTCCCGTGTTTCAGTATTAGTTTATCAACACAAACCTCTTCCACATGCAAAGGGAGAACAGAATCCAGTCTGCCTCTGAAGAACAACCTCCTCCACTAAAAATAAAATACAGTGCAGCGTTTATTTCACCACGGTTTAAGAGTTAATGAAAGATTTGCACCTGTACAGCTGTTGCAGACTGAAACGAGCTTGTGGAGCGAATGTGTTTTCTGGTTGAGACAGTTGTAAATGCCTTGAGTAAAAACACTGAGGACTGCTAATGGATAGGTTTATTTTAAAGCATGCCATCTGCTATCAATCATAGAGAAGTATAGGAAGCAAGTTTGGCTGTGCTCCCTCCTTGTGAGCCTGATAAAGATAGGGCTGTGGTACTCTGGAACATTTAGTACTCAAGAGAATAAAACATCAAACCTACTCAGCAGCTCCACTAACAATAATAAAAATGCCTCTGCCTAAAGGTGACATTCTGAATTTACGATTATTTGTGTCTATAAAGTGTATTCTTTGGCTCCTGACTCATTCTGACTGTCTCACTACAAGAACAATACATTAAGCCTGCCTGAAGTAAATGGAAATCCTATCCTTTTATTAAACCAGCAGCCAGTACCTGAGATGTTCTAATGCCCTGTAGGACCCAAAGAAGGTTTTCTGCTCTGAGTGTTAATTCTTTCGGTAGGATTAAAGTCAACTGCAGAGAAAATGCTTATTTTGTGCACTCAGAACTAAGCCCTTCTCCAGGTAAATGTAGTTTTAAAGGAATAAGAATAAATACAAGAAAACCCAAGGCAGATGATGAATATGCAAATACTCCAAGCGAAGGCTACAAAAACTGCAATTTATCCCGATAGCTCGTATTTTACTCTACTTAGAATTTGAGACAGGAAAAGCTTACACTGTAAGAACCTGCCCAGGAAAACCACGCACAGAATTCCCAAAAGGTGTGTGCCAATCTTCCTACCTAGTGCTGAACTTCACATCTGCTGAGATTCTCCAGAACTGAATCCAGGGATTTTTTTTAATATAACTTTTTTCTCCTTTTTTTTTTTTTCCCCTGCACTGCATTTTCCCCAGAAAAAGGCAGTTGGAAGACACAGAGCTAGTTCCCTGAGATACACGAGCATTTGGTTAACTTCAGAGGTATGAATCATTCCCCTGGCTAACACCACATCCCTCTTCTCTCACTCACACTCTGGTACCCCCCTGATCAGGGGCTCTTGAGCCTGCCTGCTTAAAAATAATTAAATATATAACACTTCCTGGCAAATTCACCAGATATAAAAAACACTCAGCAATGAAGCACACCGGATCCGATCATATTAGGCTCCTATCTCCTATCTGCAGCTTAACAAAATTCCTTTGCAAGCCTGCTGCTGATGGAAAGCATTGCTGTGGAAGCTTGGGGAAAACCCACCTGGTGATCAAGCTCATGAGCCTAATTAAAGTTAATAGAGAAATTAAAAGTGGGAAAAAAATTAGAACAGCATCATGGAAAGAAAAAAAAAATAGAGTGAGCACTAGGAATAAAAAAAAGATAAAAAGCAATGGGAAAAGTGAGCTTTCCTTTGAAGTCTGCTCTGGAAAGTGATGATTTCCTTCAATGCCCCCCACACCCTGAATTCTTTACACAGTGGGCCATAAGTCCAAGCAGAAAAACAGAATGCAGAGGTCTAGACTCATAAAGTTCACAATATTAAATCAAGGCTGATTTTCTGCTGTATTCACCATTTTTGGTCCTCAAGAGCTTCACTGTCCCTAAAGTCCATGGTCAAATGACCACTGGTTTCAAAGGATATCTTTAAACTCCTTGTCTGAGGAGCAAAAAAACTGAGAAATAAGTTTCTAGGGGAGGACAAAACTAGTACATGCTTGGAATGAGTAAGATGAAAGATTATGAACAATAATTAGGAGACTATAGAGACAGAGGAAAACCACAAAGATAGAGAAGACTGTTGTACGGGGAAGTGGATAATCTCTGAGCATGTTGGGAGCAGTCTGCATGATCACCTGGCTGCAGAAACACAGAAATACCAGAAACAATGCAGGAATATAGGAAGGCAAAGCTCGAGTAACAGGAAAAGCAGGAAAACAGGCAGTTATCAAGACTTCCATGCTCAGCGATTCCTGGGAAATAACTCCCTGGAAGTACTTCTCACCTCTAGGTGAGGATTTCCAAGGAGCTCCCTTTCAGGAGCAGTACCCCAACTCATAAGGAAATAAACATCAATTGCCATCTCTCATTACTGAGCTCTGTACCAAAATCAGTCTGTTCCATGCTCCAAGAAGAGGGGCAGTAAAACACACAAGGGCACTTCATAACAGCAAGGTCACAGAGCAGTCACAACCATTAAAACCTCCAGCAAAAAGAGTTCACCAAAACTCCAGTGATCAAAAAATTGTAATAGCATTGAAACTTTCACGGAGATGTAGCTGTTTCTCAAAAAATGTCATTTCCAGGATTTTAACTCTGGGATGAGGGGTTTGGATAGCCAGAGGAAAGACAGAGGAAGCCAATCCAGACTCACCCATAGCCTGATGGTTACGCGCCAGGGATGGCGAGATGTCCAGGTCCAAATCCCAACTCTGAGGACACTCCCAACATTGCTGACAACATCCAGAAGGAAAGATGTGCTCCAGAGCCTTACTCCATGACATTTTGCAGGGGAAAAAAAAAAATTCCCAAGGTTTTCTTTTCTCTCTCCTGAGAAATGGAAGCAAATTAAAAGGCTTGAAAATTTTTCATGACGCAGACCCTTTTCCGTGGCCAGCCCTTACCCCACAGCACCCAGAGGTTCACAGGCACTCAGCTCCTACCAGAGCTCATCTGGTGAACTCCCCATCTTTTGCACAAACTTAACAGGATCACTTTAGACTCGTACAGAACATTTTCCCGTGAAAGCTCGCAGGCTCGGAGCAGCTTGTCACCAGAGTTCAAGTCCCTGGCACACAGTTCATTGCAGCTCTAATGAAAAAGCACAATGATTGGGCCTGTGTTGCTAAGATTAGACATTAGTGGCCGTATCAAGAAGAGAAATACCTGCAGATTAGCAGAGCAATTTGCTGCTCTAAATCTGAACCTTCTAATCTCTTTTTTTTTTTTAAAGTAAGTAGCAGCCCATGAATATGGGAACAGAATTAAAAACTGCATTTACTAAGTGATTTCTAAAATACTTCAGCATGTGTTTTAGAAAACTGACAAGTCATTAAAATACAGTTAATAAACATTATTCAGAACTCGTTGCTTTAGATTAACACTGCTTTAAAATCACAGACACTGATTGGTTCAGTGCACTGCTGCAAGAGTAGCTCCGGCTGGTGTCCATGCCCCATGGAAGGAAACATGATGGGCAACCTGGAGTCTATCTTGCGTTTATATTTTCTAACTGCAAAAATATTGCAGAAATATTTGCAGAACACTCTAAAACTTGGCATCCTGGCCAGTGAGGGCATGCATAGAGACTGGAGTCACAGGTAAAAACCACAGAAAGATTTAAGGGTGGCAACAGACTGAGATAGACAGGGGGTGTTCAGCCTGGCGAAGAGAAGGGTTTGGGAAGACATTAGAGCCCCTTCGAATGCCTAAAGGGGCTCCAGGAAAGCTGGAGAGGGATTTGGGACAATGGGGAATGGCTTTAAGCTGAAGAAGAGTAGATTTAGATTAGACTTTAGGAGGAAATACTTCCCTGTGAGGGTGGTGAGGCTGGTGAGGCCCTGGCACAGGTTCCCAGAGAAGCTGTGGCTGCCCCTGGATCCCTGGAAGTGTCCAAGGCCAGGCTGAATGGGGCTTGGAGCAACCTGGGATAGTAGAAGATGTCCCTGGCAGGGAGGTTGGAATATGATGACCTTTAAGGTCTCTTTCAACCCAAAGCATTCTATGATTCTAAGAAAACTGAAATAGGAACAGAGGCAGCGGCACCATCTTTAGTGACCAATTCAAAGGAACCTGAAATCCTGAGCCATTTTTGATCAAACGTAGGTGAGAACTGTCATGCAGAGCTTTCACTGATGACAACTTTAAAATTTATTGTCTGCCTGTCAAGAAATTTTCCCTTTTAGAATCTCTGCCCTGAGCCAACTGGAGCTGACTGCTTTTCATATTTCATGCAACCATGATCAGCTCAGATACTGTGGGGGAAACAAATTTGGGCAGAGCTCTCAACTCTGGACCGTTGCTGACCACCCGAAGCCATCAGGTGAGCTCCACCATCAGGTGACCTCCCTGCTGCAGAGGATATAAAGCAGGTTTTGATGCTCTTTGTTGATATTTTGAAGGAAGGGGAAGGATTTGGTGAGGGTATTGGTGTTTCGAGAAGAGGTTGATCAAACCCTCTTTCTAGTACAGCCCTTCACCCTGTTTTATTTTTTCTGTCCAAGACTGCAGGTCAAACTCTAACAGGAGAGAACTGAAACTAAGAGAGACAACACATCTTAAAAATGAAAACATTACTATTCGTAGTTGATTTAGTAATGTAGCTAAAAGGAAAAAAAATCATGGCTTAGTCAAAATTGTGCCCATCTAACTTAAGCTAAGCTAAATATTTGCAAATGCTCTTAACGACCATTTTTAATCACTTGCAGGATTTAGTGGGCAGCTTTCTTTTGTTTTGTTTTGTTTTTTTAATAATAAACTATTTCATATTCAGAAATGCCTGTAACCTGGTGAATGGTTTTGATTTATGACATCTCTCAGACATCAGAAGTCTGGATTTGAAAACTGAAACATGAGGGAGAGCCAGATCCTCCACATGATTATACTTTTCAGTCTTTTAAAGTGACTTGGAGTTCAAAGTCTTTCACCCTTTCATACTGCTACTTATGCAGAAACAAGAATAACACCTAGCACCCAACTAAGATCATTTGAGTGACAGCAGCAAATTTATGCTCGATGGTTCTTATGAAATTGGTGTGATTAAACCCATTTTACCACCCCTGATCCAGGGGTGTCGTATTTTGGGGCCACAAAGCTCCATGAAAATCTGTAAACCTGCACGTTTCCTCCCTTCACCGGTGTGGCTTGGGCGTGTTTGTTCCACAGGGCTGGGCAGAGCAAATCATGGAGTCATGGAGCAGCCCAGGTTGGAAAGGACCCACAGGATCCACAGAGTCCAACACCAAGAAGCTTTAGCAGAAGAAGAATCTGAGAGAAATGTTACACACATGAGGGTGCTGGGATTGGTCAAGGCCTCCCTGGAGCGAGGCAGCAGGGTGAAGGGTGACTCCTCCAGTGACACATCTCGAAGCAGCAGGGACATTTTGAGGCTGTGAGAAGCTGCTCTGAGGAATGCAAAGAAAATAGCCTGTTTGAAAAGGAAAAAAAAAAAAGAAAAAAAGAAAGGAGAAAAAAAAATCTTTAAAAAACTCAGAAGTGCAGCTCAAGGCCTTGTTTTCCTTAGCCCAGTGGTGAAGGAAAATTGTTGTCAGAAATACAAGTATTTAAACAGCCTATGACAGCAAGGAAGCAAATGACTACTTCTGCCAGCGACCGAGGAGAGCTCAGCTGCTCCCTGCGAGCCAGAGGGATTCACATCCAGCCCGGATCTGGGAACACTCTCTGGGAGCAGAAATCCCTCTCCTCAGCCTCCCTAGTGCCTGTCGCATCAGTCACGGACCAAACCTCAAAGCTCCTGGTCACATGATGGTGCTCCCACTTGGGTCTGTGCTGCCTGGTCCCACACGGAGGGTGGCAGGAGGGCCCACTCGGCGTGGGGCTGAGTCACCGTCCTCCCTTGTCTCCTGCGCCACTACTTCCAAACAAGCCAACAGCGCATAAGTATGTGAAAATATTTCTCGCCCACTCCCAGCCATGTTGAAAAGAAACCTGTTGTGGTTAAACGACTCGGTCAGTTCTTTAGGGATTTTCCAAGGTTTCCTATAAAAAGAAATCTGTGGCTAATGAATGATTGCATAATCACTAACACNGGAGAGCTCAGCTGCTCCCTGCGAGCCAGAGGGATTCACATCCAGCCCGGATCTGGGAACACTCTCTGGGAGCAGAAATCCCTCTCCTCAGCCTCCCTAGTGCCTGTCGCATCAGTCACGGACCAAACCTCAAAGCTCCTGGTCACATGATGGTGCTCCCACTTGGGTCTGTGCTGCCTGGTCCCACACGGAGGGTGGCAGGAGGGCCCACTCGGCGTGGGGCTGAGTCACCGTCCTCCCTTGTCTCCTGCGCCACTACTTCCAGCACTTCCAAACAAGCCAACAGCGCATAAATATGTGAAAATATTTCTCGCCCACTCCCAGCCATGTTGAAAAGAAACCTGTTGTGGTTAAACGACTCGGTCAGTTCTTCAGGGATTTTCCAAGGTTTCCTATAAAAAGAAATCTGTGGGAAATGAATGATTGCATAATCGCTAACACATGCCAATTCATCTAAGCCTATTATCTTTTATGGCATTTTGTACTCTATTGTCCTTACTCTGGTGAATTTCTGTCTTACAATTCTTTTCCTTATTAAATTATTTACACATTCTGCTCTCTCTAACCCTTTTGCATCAGTGGGATACTTAGCATGTATATTAAGAAAAAAAGAAAATGTAAATGGTCCCTTCACCTTTTCTCGCATCATATTTTTCCCACCTTCACAGGGATATCTCATCAATAATCTCCTTGAGAATGTGTAGGACCTGCTCAAGGGAGAAGCTGTATTAGCTGGGTCTTGATGTCACAAAAAATGAGTTTTTTCTTAAGGAATATGCATTTTTACAGAGGTTTTCTAAGGTCCCTGATGGAAATGACCAGTATTCATAGTTTTAAAATTACATAGTCCCTTGAAAATGCTGCAAGTTGCCTACAGGTCATCATTTCTTAGAAACAAACCCCAAGTGTCTTGGAAGTCTTAATTACACTGCATTTCAATTGGATTTAGGCTGCTAAACCACAGATTTTAATAGGAATTTCAGATCTTTAAAAACCTTTTGATTTTCGACTTTAGGAGCCTGACATTGCCTGAAAGCCAACCAGGCATTCACCTTTAGAATTAATATTTAATCATGTTTTGAGTGGGGTTTTTTTCACTTTTGAGTGGGTTTTTTTTTCAGTTTTGAACTCTTCCCAAGAACAACAGGTTCATAAATGTATGAATCATGGCTAAGCACTCACATCTCCAAAAGGTGTGGCCTCTGGCATCGTCGCATTTTTAAATAAGGGAAAAGTGGAGAAGACCTGTGTGATTGAGGACCTGCAATTTTTTTTTTTTTTCCTAAAATCCC
>VYZQ01004557.1:82990-97679 GCA_013400655.1 Mystacornis crossleyi
ACTGCAGGATTTTCGGATAATTCAGTTAAAGCACTGGACACTCAATCTGCACAGCAAAACGTCTACAGCCAGGATTTTGAATTTCACACATAGATGTAGATATTTTACTTAGGAAAAAATGCATTTAAGCATTCAAGTTCAGTCATTTATGCTTGCATGGAAGCATTTTTTCTAGGATAACTGTTTACTGGCAACATCAAGTATAAATTACACATGCATGACTGAGGGCATACAGTCACCCACCACAATTAGGGAGGGTGGGCACACTCTAAGCCCAAAAATAGAGGGTATTTTCAATGGAATTAACAGAAAAATAAACAACCTGTAAACTAAGGTGAATTCTTGTTCATAAATTAACACAGAATAGCCCAGTGGGAAACGTAACGTGCAGTTTTCACACATGGCAGAAGTTTGCTGGTGGTTGTGCCCGTTAAAGGTGAAGGCTGTGTTACCAACAAGCACGTTTTCATCTGGCCTCAGACTTAGAAATAACAGTAAAAATCAAACACAAACAGTTATTTTCTTCCTTTTGGGATTTGGCACATGTGCTCTAACAGACATAGATGGAAACTTCTAAAATAAATTAAGTAACGTACTTGTCAGTTTATTAATCAAAGTTTACCTGCTTCACATTACACGGAGACAAATTAAACAAGCTACCACGGTACTCAGAAAACATCTGCTAACAAAGTCAGAAGTAATGATAAACAAACTTGAGTTCCCTTTGTGGTTGATTTCCATCCAGCTGCATTTAATTATAAAAGAGCTATCAAAGAAAGCTCCCCATTAGCAGCTAATTCAGAATGACTTCAGAAGAAAATCCCAGAGCCTCCAGTGATATCTCTCCAACAACTTTCTCATCTCTGCAAGTGATTGAGAAGCCAGCTGCATTTAATTATAAAAGAGCTATCAAAGAAAGCTCCCCATTAGCAGCTAATTCAGAATGACTTCAGAAGAAAATCCCAGAGCCTCCAGTGATATCTCTCCAACAACTTTCTCATCTCTGCAAGTGATTGAGAAGAGCTGAATTAGACCAGTTTAGTGATCAGTCCTCCTGCTAACTGCCAGAGTAGAANTTTTAAAAAATAAAATAATGAAAAAAACAAATACATCAGGGTCCCCCTATAACTTCTTAAATTGAGAAATTTTGGTAATTTTATAGATAGACAACCCAAGTCAATCTTAAAAAGTGAAAGATTTTCGATGAACCCAGATCTATTAGGAATTTTTATAAAATTTATTCCATAAAGACCAGCAGTAATCACGCACCACAAAAGAGCTCTGTGTACACAGCCCAGTAACGCACAAGCAGCTTGTAGCATATCACTATCAGAAGGTTTGGACAACAAGAAGGCAAGTTTGATAAGCCATTGAAAGATTTCTCCTTGTTTTTCCCTGCTTTGTTCTTTCCCTACAAGGCAGGAATGGGTGATTCTTCCCTGAAAGCTCACTGCTGCCTGGCCAGCGAGCAAATATGAAATCAAAAATCCCGTGTGCCAGATCTGCACAGCTGTATTTGTGCTCCCGCGGCTCCCAGAGGAGCACACACCACATGTCGTTTCCCTGACTTGGGGTGGGTTGGTGAGGTGTAAGTTAAAAGGGCAGCTGTATACTCCGGGAAATTTTCCAGATTCATTTTCTACCAATTGCTTTCACAACGCCACAAGCCACGCTGAGGAGGTTGGGATGCTGGGTAGCACAGGTAGGAAACAGGAAAACTTTTCCTGCAGCTTATTCCTGATCCAGTCCCCAGGCTCTCTTGAAAAATCTGTAGGCTCTTTATAGAAGGGTTTTTTTTTCCCTGCAAGAATAAAGGGGTTGGCTCTGATTGCTGCTATTCTAAGAGGTTAAGGGAAGAAAAGAAATTGTTATATATCCACATGGTAATCAACCACGGATTCGTGTAACTGCTGCTCTTGATGTGGTTCTTCCAGACTCTTCCAGAAAAGAGTTTATTGATGTACCTGGCCTAGAAGTTGGAGAGCCAAGGGAAGAAAATGATAACACAGTTTAACAAACCCTTTGTTTACGTAAACATCCATCCACAATCTGTGTCTGGTGGGGTGAACATACGGCTTTAATTTTACCCTTGGCACACGGATCAAACAATGTTGCCAATATCTATTGTTCTCCTCATAACAATATGCCTGGTGGTTTCAACATATCCTCTCCATTAGCTGGCTTCAGATCAAGCATAGCTGTGTATGTGCTCGTGTCTCCATAAAACCGGAATATGGATCTCTTTTTTTGCCTTCTTTGTACCAAATGTGTAAGAAGGAACACAGTTGAGAATGGTGGTCAACTGCCCCCGTGAGTCATGAGAACAGCTCGCTTCGGAACGCGCGGCGGGGCAGACACCGGGAGGGAAGGAAGGGTTGGATTGGATTTGAAAGACATGGCCATGTAGCTTAGGCTTTTCAAAAACCAGAGGAAGTGGTGAGTCAGATCCTTATCCCGTTTTATCTGGGCTTTAGCAAACCTTTCTGGATTTGCTCCATCTCTGATCTACATGAGCCCTGCTCTGGAGCATGGACACACCACAGGTTGTTAGGAGAAGGGTGATTTGGGTTGCTTTTCCTTTTTGATTTTCCCTCTTCCTATTTTTTCAGTCTTATTTCCTTCCCACTTCTGCAGAGGGCCACAATACTGCTTTTTTTTTTCTTTTGGAAATTTCCAGGTTCTACAGAGGCAGCAAAACAGAGGAGATTGGGGTCTGGGGAATGCCATGAGGAGAAACCTCCAGTGGACTCCACGAGCCAGGGTAGCTTGTCATCTCCATGCTAATCTTCTCAGCTCCTGCCTCGGCCTCTGGAGCAGCAGCTCTGCTTTCTTATGTTTCCAGCATCAATCAAACTTGACATTTCTCCTCTACATTGTGCTATGTTTCAGCCCGTACTTCCAAACGTTCGATCCAAAATTCACTTCAGTCAGTGGACAGAATCTCATTGCCTGGAATATACTTTGGATCTGGCACCTTCTTTCCACCTGATCACTAATGCCTGATTTATATTTGATAAATCAGTGAGAAAATGGGGCTTTCTGATTTCTCTGGTGCCATTTTCACGACAATGGAGAAAATCTCACTGAAGAAACATTATCACTGGTAAAAATAACAATTATATCTGGGCCATTCAGGGAATTTACATTGTTTAGTGGTTTCTTTCATTCATGACATCTTGTTTTCTAAGGTTGAAACATGATGTTAGAGAGGAAATGGCTGGGAAGGGTTGATGGGGCCTCCAACATTTGTCCTGCCAGGAGCAGAAGCTGCTGCTGTGGGAGGTAGTGCCCCGACACCCTTGGTTGCTCTGGGGCCCTGCATGCAGCATAAAAAGATGAGTGAAATCTTGTGGGAGTACTGCAAGGAGGCAACTCTGGGAGATAACACAGTGGTGATCAGCACCACCAAAAATAGGGCTCTGCAGGCCTTTTTTTTTCCCCATGCTCTCATGACACTCCTCCTCACTGGAAGTAGTAATTCTGAAAAGCTTCGGGGTTTATTCAGTATTTCTGTTTTCTTCCTACTGCACCATTTCTCACTCGCCTGTTTCTCCCCAATTTTGATGTTTTACCTTCTGAATATGCTGAATCCAAGCCCAGTGCTTTGAATGATTTCACTGACCCTGCTGTTCTGCATGCCAGCACAGATACATATCTTTTAGGTTTACTTTTATCTATGCTAATTTCACTTCCCCCTCACATTTGCAAGCAGAGAGCAACTGCAAGGCTTCCTGTGCATCCCAGGCTATAATTTAAGGAGTTTAAGAAGAATCAGGCTTGATGCTGCTTGTGCTCTCATATAAATTCAAGCACAGCTTTTGGTCTCCTCACTACACATGTGCTTCAGCCTGTTCTCAACTGTCACAGTGATAACATTTCTATATAAACTCATTCATTAAGACTATCAGACTGTAATTATCTCTGCTGTGCAGAACGAATGCAGGTTTCCCCCTGTAATGGCATGGCAAGAGAAGGAGAAGAGGGGGTAGGAGAGCCCTTCTTTTAATTTTGGAATGGCTGTTTTGCTCTGAAAGCCATGGCAGTTCTGGCCTTAGTGGAAAGCCTAAAAGTAACCTCCAAGTCCTAACCCTTAATGGCTGGTCCCCTCAAGAAGCAAAATCCTTCCCTGAATGAATCAGGTAGTGTCTATGATTTAGATACATATTTTTGTGTCAAACCAAAACTAGGGAGTTATTTCCCCTAAAAACACCTGTGGGAGGTGGGGACACTGAGAGTCAGCAGGAGAACAGAGTCCTGTATAATTCAAGCCTTATGTGGAGAAGGAAACAGTGCATTGACTTTGAAATTTTCTAATACCACAGATTTATTTATTATAGAATTAATTACCTTGCTTGAAGTAATTAATTACCTTATGTGAAGTGGCACTCATTGACACATGATATTTTGTCTAATTCTCCACTGTGCATAAAAATGCAATATATTGTAATATAAATTGCTGTTTTTATTTCTTTTAATACCAATTTAATCAAGGGGTTTGACAAATGTAACAATAGACCGATTACCTTTTTTTGTCCGTATTTTATGTTAGGACTTTGTCAATTTTACCATCAGTTTGATTTCATTCTGAAATAGCAAATTATCATCATAAAAATACTGTTTTGTTAATCCATGCAGCTTAAAAAAAAATTAACCCACCCTGGTCATTGCCACATTAGCATAGAACATAAGTTTAAATGCAGTGAAAATCGAGAGCACAGCTCAACACAAACACATGGGTCAAGCATCAGAGTTACTACAGGGTTACTACAGGGATATGTTTGACTTGGTTTTCCTATCCATGTCCAGTGTGCCCCCAGAAGTTGCTGGAACTCTGCTTGGGATAGGTATGAGGTGTAGAAAGAGGTTTCTAACCAAACATCCCTGGTGAACTCTAAAAAGACCTGCTAGTGAGGGAATTAAAGCAGTATTAAAGCCAAACTGAAGCAAATGCTGGCATATAATTAACATAGCATTGTCAAAGAGAGCTCATGGTTTAATTTTAGTGGGGAAAATATGGTATCTCAGATACCATGATATGGGTGTTTGTTCACAGCCACTGTACCTGTCAGCTATTATTATCCTGATGCTGCCGTGTTCCCTGAACTGTTTTGATTTCTTAACAAGAAGAGAATTTTCTCTGATGTGCCATCTGTAAGGCATGGTTTACCAAAGGAAAACTTTACCTCAAATTTTTAATAATTTTCTGTCAATTCCAATAAAATCAGATATATTTTTATAATACTTACAAAATAATAGCAAATGTGACTCACCACATGTGCCACTATTTCATTTTATATTCTTCTTCTCCCACTGACTTTTCTTTCCAGCACAAAATGCAATTTAAATGTCAACTTGAACTAAAAAAGTTGCATTCCTGGGGAGATTGCTGGTATCTCATACAATCTCAAGTAATTCTACTGCTTTCCACTACTTTACCTGTTTTCTTCTATTTTAGTCTCTCATAGTGCAGGTTCTAAAATTAACAAATGGTGGAAGGGATGAAATAATACACAGTTTGTTTACATATAACTGACAAGACAAATAACAGAATCATAAAATGTTTTGGGTTGGAAGGGACCTTAAAGCTCATCGAGTTCCACCCCTGCCATGGGCAGGGACACCTTCCACTGTCCCAGGATGCTCCAAGTTCTGTCCAGCCTGGCCTTAGACACTTCCAGGGATCCAGGGGCAGCCACAGTTTCTCTGGAAAATTTGTGCCAGGGTCTCACCACCTAATTTCTTCCTAATATTTACCTAAATGGACAAAAATTGTTGCAAGTCAAGTGTAAACAGGGAATGTCCACACAGGAGGTGCAGGTTTGCTTTGCTCTGTCTGGAGACCTTGTGCTTGGGAAATTCACCCAGCATTGTGAGAGTGTTTAAATTTTCATATTTTGGATTTACCTGAGACTGTCATGTTCCCCTAGGAAAGCTCTCATCCATAAGTAAAGTTGTTTGCACTCTCCACAAAGTTGTTTTTTTTTGGGGCAGCACCACAGGCACTGCGCATGGGACCAACCAGTCTGGGTTTTCCCTTTTGGGACATGGCACAGGAGACTTCTCCAGCTCAAGCTCACTGACACATAGTCAGGAAACAGTGATGGCAACCAACTGCCCTGCCTTAATGCCAGAGTTCAAATCCCTTCCCTCACTGCTGAATTTATACACATTTTTCAATTTCATAAAAACACCTTGATCTGTAATGCCAGAGAGTTGTCATGATCTTTCTTTCCTAATGGTCGTTTTTCCTCTGAAATTCATAGGAAGGCTGTTGAATGCCATCCTCAGCTCCCTGCAATGTTGCACAACAGGCATGGGAAAGCTGGGAAAAACAGTTTTGCTGACATCAGTTAGACATCAAAAAGTTTAGTTCTGAGATTTAGCCCTAATCTCTGTGTCTTAGTTCCTTAATTCCAGCACTCCTAGTGCTCCCCAGTTTGTGAGAATACACAATAAAGACTGAGAAAACCAGCTCCTCCAGTTTTTGAATCACAGAAATAACCCGGGCTGTTCCATTCCAGGAGAAATAAGGATTATGATATCAAGCAAACTGAGGAATCACTGCTGCCTGACTTAAAAATGATGGAGATGGCTTAGTTTAAATGAAAATTAGAGGTTCAACATGCCAAAGACACCGAAAGCACCATGAAAGGTAGGAAGCAGGCTCAGATTCAAAATGAACTCTAAACTCACCTGGAATTGCTGTGGGAAAGAGTTGCTGGAAAATCCATCTGGAAAAATTCCTCCAAGAGAAGAGTTCTTGGTCAACCTGCCTGGGCCTTCCATCCAGTCTGAATACAGAGTTTTCTTAGACACACAAAAGGTTCAGCTGTGCCACAGATCTCCAGGGTCTTGATGGTATCTGCAGCAATGGACGAGACCTGCACTGAGAAATGTTCACCAGGAGATTTTTACAATGACTTTCTTGTGAAATTATTGAAAACTGGGGTTAGAGTCAAGTTCTATGCTCTCATGCTGACTTCAAGGGCCAGTTGTATATCTGAAAAACCACTCTTTTTTCTAGAAATCTGTGTGTCATCCACCCCTATCACCTAACTTTTGCAGCAAACAGGTGAGGACTTTTTTAACTCCTGGCTTTGATTCTCCCCTGCAGTGAAACCCATCCTTTGCAGAGAATGGGGGATGATCCTTCAGCTAAAAAACCCCCAGACTTCAGGATGCATTTTATTACTCATTTTCTGACTTTCAGTTTAATAAAGATAGATATATTTAATGTGTCTGCCAAGAGGGAAGGTCTCCTGCAGCCCCTGTATATTCCAGAGATTTGTAGGCTTGCTCTGCTCCACGGACAGATGAAGAGCACCTCATACTGCCTGTATTTACCTCTCAAAGGTGTTGGAGGCTGTAATTAATTACTGTTTGTAGAACCCATTGAGATTGTTAGAGAAAGGCACTAGAGAGCGAGTGGTGTTATAAATTATTACACTTGAAAACGTTCAAACTCTTCAGCCTTCCACTGCTCGCCTTCGCACAAACTTGAAGCATTTCCCTTTCTCCTCCTGGAATAAAATTTGCCCTCTTGACATGCACAAACCATTAGAGAGGCTGTGCTTACAAGCACCCAACAGTATTTTCTCAAGTTTATTTTGACATTGACTTTTAATCAACATGATGATGATTGAAAAAGCCAGTCCAACGTTTCACTAAAAAGGAATATTAAAAATGCACTGATTGTGTCTGCAAAGATATGCAATTAAAAAGTATAAGTGCTGTTATTTAACACTTGACTTTACTTATGTTGAACTCTTGTGACCCTGTTGTGTACATGGTTAAATGTACAATGCCGTGTGTTTCAAGTAACTTGGCTGTAAGCAATTTTATATTTTAATGAAAATAATTACAGTTTGAGTAATATGAAGTATATCTGAAGTATAACCCCTGATGCTACTTCCCCAGAATTAGCTGTGATATAAATTATCATGATTTATTACGGTGACTCTGTGCTCTATGTGTTTATAGGGGATCCTGGCTAAGCAATGATGATTCTTAACTAACAAAGAATTGCATTTCGAAAGCAATTTTTTCTTGGATCTCATCTGTAATTCTTTCCCCAAAGTGATATGATTTAACTGTGCTGCAGTATGTGCTATTGCAAAGATGGCATTATTGTGCTGTCATTTTGACAGCTTACTTTAATTTACACCATTTAATGGGTGAATACATTTTTTAAAAATCTGGTGTTATTCTTTCTTAATATACCATATGCCATCGATCCCACATGCACTTCTTTGCATAAGCACACCAAGTTTCAGAGTGGTATAAAGCAACCTATGTGTCATGTACAACCTCTCCTTTGAGTGACACATCAGAAGCTCAGGTCCTCTCTGTTCTTCAAGGATTCAGTGGATCCTGTGACATTTCTGAGCCTCGAGCTGAAATATGTTACACGATACGTGATGTCCCCACTGGCACCTGTCCACCTCAGAGATGGGCACTTTTCAGATTCGCTGTACAAAAATAAATTTCTGAAAGTCATTTGCCTTGCTAAAAGCAGCAATATAGAAAGTGTAAAGATTGTTGTAATTACATTACTGCAAAGGCCAGTATCTGCAGCAGCTGGTTTCAATTCCAACCACTATTTTCAACTATTTGGTCAAACAAAATCTCTTCCAGCTCCTGACACGTTTTGCCAGCTA
The DNA here is from genome assembly GCA_013400655.1 of Mystacornis crossleyi. NCBI lineage: Eukaryota > Metazoa > Chordata > Aves > Passeriformes > Timaliidae > Mystacornis > Mystacornis crossleyi. The sequence goes on from VYZQ01004557.1 coordinate 91,648, forward strand.
ATGGTAACTACTCATCAGCGCGGGCAAAGGTTGGACAATCGTTCCCTTTGTCTTCTTTTGGGGAGGGCAGCCTGATCATTCCTCTGTCTGGGGAATTTCAGGGTCACCTCCAAAGCAAGCAGAGAATACAGGGGTGCGATCCAGGCCTGTCCACACCTTTCCCAGAAATGTACACCTCAGCTCAGCACACATCAGACCTGTAGAGCTTTCCCACTCAGACTCCTTCACTTAGACAACCTTCCTAAAGGGTTCAGATACTCAGTCTACCAAGGCCAGGTTGGACAGGGCCTGGTGGAAAGTTGTCCCTGCCCATGCAGGAATTGGAACAAGATGAGCTTTAAGTTCCCTTCCAACCCAAACCATTCCATGATTCTTTGATTCTACCCACGTTACAAAGTGATGAGAGGATGCCACTGAGAGCAATCCCTCCTCCTCCTCAGGAGCACTGTCACCCTGGGTTCATGAACCGTGTGAAAGCATCTCCACAGCTCCCAGGTCACACCCGGCTCTTCTCTGCCTTGCTTGGTCCTGTCCACAAAAAACGCTCTGTTGATTTCGTCAGCAGAGCCTGCAATCCTGGCCCAGGAATAATCTCTGAAGGCTTCAGAAAATCTGCTGTGGGACGTTATCTCAGTAGAGGAAAATTTCATTTGGGAAGCAGCCCAATTTAAGAAAACAATTTCATGACAGCGTGGAAAGCAAGCTGATGATACTCCAAGAACTTAACTTTATTTGGTAGACTTTTGTTCGTTTTCCAAGGACACCTAAGAGTTAAATAATTTAAGACTTTAACAAAAACAACAAAAAAAGATATCCTAGTCATTCCATTTTCCTGTTACAAATATTATTTTTGGACAGAAATGCTGCAAACAAAAGTGCAAGACGAGCTAAAGATTTTAAGCAGGAGGTATCCAAGGTTGAAAGGGATTTTGTTGACATGAACTGAAGAAATACAACATACCTTTATACTTACTTAGCTCTTTGATGTTATACATGATACCCAGTATGGCATTACAACCAACTGTACATGTCATAAAAATACAGAGGTTCCATGTGGAGTGAACCTGCAGTGAATTAATGCCTCTGTCAAGGTGTATCCTGAAATGTATTCTGCCATCCTTGCTTCAAATTCCAGTTTACACATTCCCTGCAACTCACATGATCAGGAATATTAAAACATCCCAGCAACACCAGGAAACAGTTTATTTTAAATTCCATCCCACTGATTAATAGTAGATTTGGAATGAGAAATCACATTAAATATTTAAAAAATTATGTGCTTTTTGATAAAGGTTAGCTATTGTGAAAAAATATATAATTTACCTTTTTTTTTTCACATTAATTTAAGACAGGGTTTGGGTCTGGAGCACAAGCCTGAGGAGGAGTGGCTGAGGGAGCTGGGCTGTTTAGGCTGCAGAAAAGGAGGCTCAAGGGGCACATTTATAACTCTCTACAATTCTATGAAAGAAGATTTTGGTGAGGTGGGCTCAGTTTCTTCTCTGAGGTAGCAAGGGACAGGACAAAACGACCTCAAATTGCACCAAGTGTGGTTTAGGTTAGGTATTAGGAAAATGTTTTTCATGGGAATGGTTGAAAAATATTGGAAAAGGCTTTCCAGGGAAGTGCTGGAATCACTGTCCTTGGAGTTGTCAAAAATAGTGAAGTATTTCATATATATATGAAATATTATTTCAAAAATAGTGAAGTATTCCTATTGCAGTAGCGGACATGGTTTAGTGGAGAACATGGTGGTGGTGCTGGGTTGATGATTGGACTCAAGGATCCTAAAGATCTTTTCCAGCCTTAGTGATCCCATGATTTCACCTGTGTCTCACCCAAAAAAACTGCTGGGAATTTTTTATGCCCAGAAATGAGGTATCTGTACGTAACAGAGCAACAGATGCTGACAACTGACACACACTTCCTGCACCTACTGAAAATTACCAACATCTTAAATTACCTCCAGGTGCTACAAAAAAGCTGCAGACCTCTGAACAGCAAGTCAGAAAGCTGACACAAATGTGATTTCTTGGGCCTTTTACACATTTGCTTGAGTGACCACTTCAGGCAGAAAAACTGATACCAGAGTGAAACAGTAAATGAAATGCAGCCAATGCTATGTGTTAGGAAGTGACTCCTATTTACAACAGGTTGTTTTACTCATTTACTTTTTGTAGAAGTCACGTCTGAGATAGGATTTGCATTGGACTTTGCTGCAGAAGTAAAGAAGTTGCATATTTTAAATCTGTAGCAGAAATCCTACAGAGTAGAAGGGGCAATGAACATCTCTCCAGTGGGAAAGGAGCAGATGAGAAACTTTACGAGTTGGACACACGGCCCCTTGACCTGTGTGATACTGGATAACCCTCGACAGTGTCAAGCAATGGATCATCTTACCTGCTGCTGCAAAACAGACTTCCTTATGTGCTTGGAAAGGACACTTCCCATGTCTGAGACACAATTCCTGTCCTGCTTCACTTATGGAAGAAAATCATAACGAAACAAAACCCACAAACAAACAAACAAACAAACAAACACACACACACACAACCAGCTGAACAAAAAAAAAAACAAACCGAAAAACAGAACAAAGAGAAACTTTACACCCCCAAAATATTTCCCAAACTAGCCTTGACAAAGTACATTTCTTGTTACATCCACCCCTCTTTCAGGGTGGAAGTGGAGCTCTGGAAAAATGCAGCAGAACTGAGAGGCCCTGATGGAAAGGAGAGTTTCTGGACACTGAGAAAAGCATTGTAGAAGATTGGTGCTTTATCATATTTGTTTCTGGTGGATTTAGTTGGTCAGCCCTCTTCCTCCTTCCATGCAACACATGCACACTGATCTATAGCACACACATATGGTCACCAGCATAGAGGCAGCAAATGCCAGATCAGATAGAGAAAGAGTAAATTTAAGAGGTTATAAATGTCTTTTCATAATAGTATATATTCAATACTGTCACTAAAGTAAGAGTCCAAAGGCAATGTGAACACTTTCCTCCTCTTTTATATCATCATAAGAAAATAATTTCAGTTCAGCTTACTTTGCTACATTGTTAAAAGGTGATTAAACAGGCAAAACAATTTTCATTTCGAATCTCTAAGAAGGACCATTGCCCTAGTGAAAATTGCCCTAGTGAAAATTAGTCAAAAAGGATTTTTTCTGCCATGAGGTCATAAAAAGGTGAAACATTTTCTGTGGGAAGGAGGACAGGGATGTTGTTGGTACAACACATCCTGGCTGTCACACTGAGGGGGAGATGGAAGCCTTGTGAAATCAGTTCTGTGTCACCTCTACAGCTGTGTCCATCCCCCTCTTTGTGGTTTTAAACACAAGTCCAGCTTTGTGTATCTGCAAAAACCCTGCCACAGAAGCATTTCCTTCAAAGAGATGCTGAGATTTGTTTTATCAGATAATGCTGCGATCCCGTCTAACATGGCACAGGAAGAAAGAGAAACTTCCCTGAAAACTTTCCAAACTCCTCTTTGTGCCACCCACACGTGCGGTCACCGCTGAAGGACGGAGCTGCGTGTGGCTCTCATGCCCTGCGGAGCGTCGCTGCCCCTCGTGCTGGAGCCTGGGGAGGAATCACCCCGGGAGCCGCTGCCAAAGGCAGAGCAGGATTTCCCCGAGCCTCCCTTCCCTCCTCAGCACAGAGCTCAGCACTCCCAGCCCTCTTTGGGTGTTCGTCGCAGTAAAAACCTGGCCACAAGATTTAGAATCAAAGGCACCGCGTTAAAAACCCTGCTGAAAATCTGGCACTTCGCTGAAGTGTCGAAATACTTCTGGTCAAAATATGGCCATAATCATTAAAATATACAATTGCATTTCATAATCAGCAGTATTTGCTCACGTAAATAATTTTATTGACTCCGGTCACAGGAAATGTTAATTTTGCATGACACTGGGAAGGACTTCTAAGACCTAGAAGACAAAAATGGCATAAATATTGCAAAGACAGAGCTGTCTAAGACTGTATCACTACAACATCAGTGGATGCAAAGCAGAGTCAGTAAGTTCTGTAAATACTTCTGCATCACCTCGTCAGTGTGTGGGAGCAAGAGGTAGACTTGTATCCCTTGTAATGCATACAGAAGCAAAAAGACAGTAGAAAGATGGGGAATTTATTGTAGATGATCTTTAAGGTCCTTCCCAACCCAAAACTTTCTATGACAGGGACATATTTGTGAAGCACAGAACAGTGACTCGGTGCCTGAGAAAGGATAAACAAATCATTGCTTTATGAGTTTTGCTTTTGTTCAGTCTCAAAAAGCAGTCACACAGTTGAGTTTTAAAACTCAACACTTGAGTTTTAAAAGGAGTGCTCTGGGATGATGGTCCTTCATTAGGGGATCAGCTCTATAATGAATCAGCTAATGGGCCAGGGTTCACCATCAGCTGATGGCAGATATACCTCAAGTCAAACCTCTGCTCCAGCATGCTTATAAAGCTTTTTCAAACAGAAAAAGGGTCAGACCAGACATAGCAGTCTTACAATATTTTCTTAAAGTATTGCCCAGCCTTGGAAATACAGCTGAGCGTCTTGGATTCTTCTCATAAAGTGAAAAGGGCCATGTGTCTTGTAAAGACAAGCCCCAAGGGAACTGAGGTAAAGTATTTTTGTAGCCTTAACACAAATTTTCCTTGTGTTTATGACTTCATTATTTTAGTGGGTGTGTTATTTCAGTGGGTTTTTCAGCTACTTATTTTCTATCTTCTTTACGGTTCTCTTTTTTTTTTTTCTGCCTACTTTAAATAAGGAAAATGGACTCAACAGATGATGCAGAGGTCTTTATAGCAGAGCTACTGGTTTTTATTCCTGTTTCCTGAACCTCGAAGAATCATGTGCTTAAGACGCTCAAAGAATATTTTTTGTAACATAATATTAAAGTTACTGTAGATGTCTGGTCAGTGTAAAAGCTCCCCATATGAGCAGAGGTGAAAATTTTAGGCATCTATCTTCTGTTAAGTGTAGTGAAAGAGTTAAGACAAAATGAATTAAGGGAACACAGCCGACAACAGAAAAATTGTTTCTGATTAGCAGGAAAACCCAGGATTAGGATGCGGTTACTCTGTAATTGCAAAATCTGATCTTCAGTAATATCTGGTGGGGTTTTAGGGAAAAAAGCAGTGAAAGGACTGAAAACTAATACTAAGCTCATTTAAGGCAAATTAATCCAAAATACTGGTCTCCATACCTGTGAGGTTCCCCCTACACTGGGAGAGCCCCACCTCTGCAAAAAGCTGCTGGGATTGGTAGGACAGATGTGGTCAAGCACATCTGTCTGGCCTGGGCAGAGTGGTTATCACAAAAGTGCCCTTTTTCCTTGGTGCAGCTTCAGCCAAAATGACAGAGACAGCAGCTATTGATCAAGCAGAGTTAAACCAATGACCCGTCCAAATTGCTGGTTTATTAATTATCACTTCTACTTTACCTGATGTCAACTCACTTGCCATATCTGCTTTACTGGTAGCTCGTTTGCCTAATTAGCAGTAATTTGCATTTTAACTGAGCCTGTAAGTTCCCTGTAAAGTCTGTGCTCGGGGACTCCTGTGATCACCGAGTTGCTGGTCAAAGTTTTGATAAGAAGTAATGCTTGAGTAAATCCTACAAGCCATCACCCTAAGGCAAAGTAATCTCATGGTAGGGATGGCTGAGTAAAATAATAGGAAGCATGGAGCTTTCCTCAAACCCAGAGCCAAATCTTTTACAAGACATGAAGTTCTCATTTTTCTCCCTCCCTTTTTTTTTTTTTTTTTTAATTTGTCATAGACTTTTGCTCTGTGCCAGGGGAAAAAAATAAAAAAAGAAATACCAAAATATCAAGACAAAAGTCTTTTCTTGGATTTATGACATGAGAAAATCCAGGAAGGAAAGGAGACTTCATGAGAAAGCCTGTTTTCACTACATTTTTTACATGGATTTCAAAGTGTATGCAGTGGCAAAAAAAGGTACATGAAGCTTAAAAAACAGAAAGTACCATAACATGAGGAGTCACTGCTTACCAAGTCAAAAGAGCTGGTACAGA
>VYZQ01004563.1:2335-39717 GCA_013400655.1 Mystacornis crossleyi
CAGCGCCGCTTCCGCCGCCGCCCTCCCCCGGCCCGCCGCGCAGCCGCGCCGCCGCCGGGCACCACGGGGCTCGTAGTCCGGACTGGGGCCCCGCCGGGGGAACGCGGAGGAAGGAGGAGGAGGGCAGCAGAGGTGAGGGGGCGCGGGGGTCCGCGGGGCCCGCCGGTTTCCAGAGCTTGTGGCGGCCGCCACTGAGCGGTGAGGGGAGACGGGCGGGCGGGAGCGGCCGCTGCCCCGGGGCTCAGGGGTCTCGCTCCCCGTGGCTCCGGCAGGGGCACGGCTCTGCCGGGGGCTGCGCTGGGCCGGGGAAGCCACGGCAATAAGTTGCCCATGCCGCGTGTTTCCTCCCGCACCGCTGGAGGGGGAGGGGTGAGGAAGCGCAGGAGCAACTTGTTACTTGGCTTGTAGTTAAGCCGTGTTAAACTGAGCAAGGAGGTGCGAGTGCATTGTCACGGACGTGTAACAACTGCATGGACAATTTCTCTTTTATCACTACCTGCTTGATAAAACCACGCCATTTGGGCAAATTTACCAGATTTGAGTTTTCTGGCACTGCCTCTCTCATTTCAGTATTGGGTCGAGGTCGTGCTGTACGGCACGCACTGTCCTTCATGCATCTCCTGATGGTCACTTGTGAGTGTGATTGTGTCTGAATTCGTTATCTTTAACCACAGGTGAACACCAGCGATCACACAGAGTTCCAGATGCCGATCCTCAGGGAATCCACGTGTGACAGAAAGGCTGGATAATCTTTTGGCTCAGCTCCAGCCTGGTGGAGTCTGCATGTGGTTGTTTCAGGCTAATGTACAAAAAGGGTACTGCATTTATTCTGCCAGGTTTTTATTTAATTTGTATATTTGCGGCAACGATCCTGTTACCTTCTTTCTAATTGGCGTGGCTGGGCGTAGCAGATCATGCCTAAAAATCCTTGCTTTTCGAGTCAGAAAGTAACCTGTTAGTGCTGGGATTTTTTAAACAAGGTTAGGCTCTGGTCACAGAAATACACAGACTCATTCCACCCTAAGTTCAGTTACTTGCACGGGTGGGCAGCATTTAAATACCATGGCAGGTCTAGGTTCTGAGAAACAGCTGAATGATAATACTTAATCAAATATTACTCCAGGGGCTGCAGCCTGCCAGGTTACAAAATTTCATTTTAAAACCAGGTAAACCAGTGTATTTTCTCAATTAAAGGCAAACTCAAGTTGTAAGATACGCATTAAACTTAAGTAAGACATACGTGGATTTACAGTATTCTTATATATTATCATCGAATGGTTTGTGTTGGAAGGGACCTTAAAGATCATCTGATTCTTGGAACATAGCACCACGGGCAGGGATGCCACCTGCTAATTCAGGTTGCTTAGGACCACATTAAACCTGGCTCTGAACGCTGCTAGGGATGGGGCGTCCAGAGGTTCTGTGGGCGGCCTGTTGCAGTGTCTCACCACGTGAATGATAAATACTCTACATGAATCAGAAATACAACTGTCGTGGCATGTGATGGCCCAGTACAGGATGAAATACTGATGCTGTAGACAAAGATGGTGTCTTGGATCTCTTTTCCCAAAACTATTTCCTGCCCCCTATAAATAAATCTGGTGCACAGAATGCAAATTCAGGCCATGGCCTCGTTGCTTCTCTCTCCACAGAGAAGGATGTTCATTTGACTTGCTGCTTTCAAGTTCCACCTCTGAAGCTACAAAGCTTTGCAAGCTTCAGCTGTTTGCTCAGTGCAAAGTGATTTGTCAAGTCTGCTCTGTGCCAGTGTAGGGAGCACAGGGTGAAGATTGGTGTGTATTTCTGTAGCTGGCAGGAACAGGTCTGTGGCAGGATGCTTAGGAAGAGGGGGCATTGTCCCGAGTGGAGAGGGAAAATCTTTAAAGGCCTGTGAGCCTTCCTGGATGGGAATGGACTGCTGAGGACACTGACAGTCTCGTCGCTGTTGCATTGGGTGGCAACGGGCATTTTGTCAGAGGGATTGGAAGGCTCCATGTTCAGTGTGCTCTTCTATTCAGCCCCCTTCACAGGGGCAGTCAGTTTAACTGTGGAGATGTGCACTGGAATTTTTGGCAGTACTGTTATCAGTGATAATGATAAATTCTTTATTGGCTACCTATTTGTGCCCTGCCTCAACAGTTGCACTTTGCTTGCAAGTGAGTGCTAGAATACTCGCTTTTGAACACACTGGTTCTTTTTCTATGCAGCACAAAGTCAGCTGCTTTCTGGAAACAAATGCTTGGTATTTGTAGTACATTGTGCACATGGAGTAACTTGCAGCTGAAGGAAAGATCAGCATGGAAAAGCAGGATGCTGACTCTGACCTCAGCCTGTTCTTGCCTTGCTGAGAGGTATTAGGTGAATTACTTGACCCTTTCAGTACTTACCACTCTGTAAACCACAGGTCCTGCGTGCAAGGACATTTATTAAGATTTTAAGAACATCTTTATGTGGACAGTCCTGATGCCGTGTTAAACTGGCGCCGAGCTTTGTATTTTGCATAATTGATCACGTTATGATCTCCAGTGTTTTCCGCTGCTGTATTGATTGCATTTCTAGCAGATACAGACAAAAATACATTAATGTTCCAGTTGAATTGTATATCACACCCACATTTTTTCATTGCAGCAATATTCAAATAAACCCACAAACCAACCTCTACAGAAAAGCAAGCTGTCCAGCCAACTGGCAATTAAATTGACATGTCTTTTTTTCACAAAGGCCATATTCTTAGCTGGCCTCTACTATCTTGAACATATGCGAGAAAAAAAAAATCACGTTGTAGTTGTTTGACTGGGCTTTGGGACTGTGTTGTGTCGGTGATGCAATGACCAAAGTTCAGCCCGGAGGTTTTATGATAAAACCAGTGAGCTGGAGGTCAGCCTCAGGTTATGGTTTTGGTCTCCTGCTGTGTTTGTTTTGTTTCTCCACACACGGAAAGAGAACGTGCTGAGAAGTGTCACAGCTGTTTTCTCCTGCCCCACCCCACTGCTTTCAGTCTCCTTCCCTTTCTACCTGGACTCCACTGTAAACAACTTCTTGCTTCTTTGTTGCTGTTATGTATTACATCTCCCTCCCAGTTTGTGAAAAACCGCTAGTTAATTTTTGCTTTCTTCCAGGGGTTGCTCCCCACACCCTCCTAATTTCTTTTGAGAAGTTGGAATTCCCAGTAACCATCAGATGAAACCATCCGTAGTGGAAGAAAATGACAGCTGCTTGTGTAGGTCACACTTGTTACCTGTTGCTGAATGTTGTGTCACAGTGCCAGCAGCTGCAGATGTGTATTTACATAGGACAAAACCCAAGAATCGTTGTCAAAGAGCATCTTTCTTGCACAGTTCCTGCCAGTGGTTCTTCAAAGGTGGGTTTTTTTTGGTTTGTGTTTTTTTTTTTTTTGGCAATAGCTACCACCAGTGAAGGAGCTAGATAGGAATGGTAGCCAAACATGACTCAGATGAGAACAGGACTAAAAAGAGAGAAGACAAACAACATATCTGTAATATTTGCTGGCTCTCCAGTAATGGCTTACGTAAAAGAAAGTTGGTTATCAATTATTCATCAGAGAATTTATATATCAGTAGAAACACAGGGGAGTGCTAGATATAACTGTACTGAAATCAAAAGGGGAATTAGGTTCATATACATACCAAACATCAAGCAGATCTATGTAACATTAAGATTCCCACCCACCTTTACCACTTCTTTACTGAGATGCGTCTTGCATTCCATTAACTGCTGGAGAGAGTCCAGAGGAGGCGACCAAGATCATGGGAGGGATGGAGCAACTCTCCTGCAAGGAAAGGCGGAGAGAATTGGGTTTGTTCAGCCTGAACAATGGAGGGCTTAGGGGTGACCTCACTGTGTCCTTCCAGTACCTGAAGAAAATCTACAAGAGGGATGGAGACTGACTTTTTACTGGGGCACATAGTGACAGGACAAGGGGGAATGGATTCAGATTGAAAGAGACTAGATTTAGAGTCGATATTATGAAAAACATGTTTGCAGTGGGTGTGTTGAGGCCCTGCACAGGTTGCCCTGGGAAGCTGTGGCTGCCCCATCCCTGGAGATGTTCAAGGCCAGGCTGGACTGGGCTCTGAACAACCTGGGATAGTGGAAGGTGTCCCTGCCCATGGCAGGGGAGTTGGAACTAGATGTGGATGATCTTTAAGGTCACTCCCAACCCAGGCCATTCTGTGGTTCTAGGAACCATGTAATTCACCCCTCGCTGCACTCTTCATGTGATGTAGCTCCTCAGTTAAATGCACTATTTCTATATAAAGCACATCATTAATGAGTTTTATTGACAGTTTGCTACAGAACAGCCTAGAGCAGGAGTTGGAGTGACTCAGAGTAGGAGAGGCTGTGCAGCATCCAACTCCCTGTGCATGAATTTCCAGGGATAACGAGCCTCATTCTGATCATCTGAGTTCAGCGCCATCGACTTCATGCTCTGCACTGGTGCAGATCAGCTCAGTGCTGTCTCTGGTGCTGCCCAGGTTAGACTGTGGTGATGGGTGCTGTGAGTTAGCCATGGCCTTATTCCTCCTGAACTCACTGTCTGTTTAGGGCCGGCGCCGGGTGTGAGGAGGAGGGAAGCTGCTCCCTGGCAGGGAAAGCCCGGTGTCCCTGTGCGTGTCTGCTCTCCCATTAGCACTGACATCAGCGCCCTATTTACTTTTACCTGCTGTGCCATCGGTGCGGTGTAAGAGCACTTTTGTCCGAGGCTAGGGTGTGATTCCGCTCTCTCGGGAGCCCGAGAGTTGGCAGCAGGTAGCAGTAGGTTGCTCACTAACTCTGGGGTCCCAGAGGGTGTGAGCTGTGGGTCTGCCACTGCCTGTGCTATTCTAAGTAGTGGTCACAGACCAGCTCTGGGCCAACCTTACTAGCAAGGTCTAAAGTAATCCTGTTTCAGTGGCTTGAAGCGTTACTGCTGTGCCACTGAGTCACACTTGCTCACTCATAGCTCTCCCTCACTGCCAAAAATGCTTCAGCACAGAGTATCTGGAAGCTAAGGCTTTCTTTCTCACAATCACGAGTGAGGACTGGGTGTGGTTGTCACATGGGTGAAGCCATAGTAACTTGATTGTCTTTGGTTATACATGTAACACATTATTTTAAGGATCATTTTTCAGCAAGAGAGAGAACTACTTAATTTCTTAATGATTTGGGGTCGAGTTTATCCCAGTGGGGATCTATATAGGGCTAATCAACAATGAGAAATTTAAGAAGGAAATAACAGCCAAAGAATATTTTTCAATTTAAAATAAATAATAGATATAATTTTTTCATGGAAAGGCTTAGTGTTCAGCAGCAAAAGAGGTTAATGGTAAAACTTAGTGGGTAAGGTATTTAGTGGGATGGAAGTTTCTTTCAGTGTTTTCAGGCGTTTGTAAGGTTTAGGTTAATTGGCAAATCCAATAAAATCATTCTTTGTCCCATAGGTAAATGGTCTGTGTTAGACTCCATGCCTCTGTGAGGAGGAAGGAAATTTTACCCAAGTGTTGAAACGAGTGAGGTGGACTGAGGGAAGCAGAAGAAAAAGGCCAAGACCTGCAGAACTGTTACAGCCACGCATGCATAACATTGATCTCTCTTTGAGAGATCAACCAGCATCTGACCACTTCCAAATCAAAGAACATCAATTAGAAATCACTGACAATTAGTAGAGAAAAATATCAAGGAAAAAGAGAAGGAAGAGATGCCAGTGGGGGTGAAATGGCAGTGAATGAGGTCAGAGGGATGTTCCAGAGAAGCAGCACGAAGAGGTGAGTAGGTGTGGTGCAGGGAAGGAGGCAAGGGGGGAACAGGGAGGTTTGATTCCATGAAGTACAGCCGCAGATGAACAGCTGTTAAAGGGGACGTGCAAAGGCCTTGGGGAGAGCAGTGCAGTGTGGAGGCTGGGTTTTGAAGTGTGGATTGAAATGATGATATAAAAATTTTAGTTTCTTTAAAAATGAAGGCTGTGGTGTGTTTGAGGACAAAGTGACAAGTCACAAGTTTGGAAATGACAAATCTTTGCCAGAGCCATAAATGTGACCTTGTCTGGATATGGTCTAATGCTCAAAGGGTTTACGTGACCACACGCCCTTTTTAGGGTGGAATAATATACCAGTCAGTAACATGCCACTTCTGCATAGGTATAACTTAGGATGACTGAGGACAAAACCACAAAGTTATCAAGGTATAAAGGCAAGTTAGTGCAGATACTAAATACCTTGATTTTGCTTTTGCATTTCACAGCATGGTAACAGAAGCGTGGTAGATTGTTCTTGGAAAATTAGAATGAATTCCAGCAGAAACTGATGCAGAAACTCCACTTTTTCCTAAAAACTAGCTTCCACTATTTCCTATAGCTAAATATTTAGAGCTTGCAGGATCAGGGCCTAACAAGCCACACATCCTTCTTACTGTTGGTTTGGGTTTTTTTTATCTCTAGGAAAACAAAATTCTCCATGTCTCTGTGTTAAAATGATTGGAAATTGAAGTTAGGGGGATCTGGCATGTGATTACTTTTTTTAGACAGGATTTTCTTCCTAGCTGAATTGGACTGAGGTTTTTTTCCCTCACAAACCAGATGGTAAGTGATTCAGTACTTTTAGCAGTAGAAAAATGATTTGTTTTCTTTCCTCAGTAGTGAGTGTGAATGTACTTTTCTTTATCTATTTACATATTATGTAAACACACTTTACCAGCATTTCTGTACATGGGTTACAGTCCTGGTCCTGCAGAGAGCCTTGCACACAGGAGTTGCCATGGCTCACATAGAACTGTTTGCATGAAACTCATGACAGGCTCATAACTGTATTTGTATTTTTATGTACGTACTTAAATTTACAACACTGCATGAGGATGCCAACGCCATTTTAAGTCCCCAAAATGATTGAGTAACTTGGCACACTTTGCTTTCTTTCACCTAACAAAGTCTCTGATCTCTTCTGCTGTGTTCCTGCGTTGATTCCAACATTCCTGTAGTAGGCTGTTGTCCTTGTGGCTTTTGAGTTATGCTAAAAGCTTTGTTCTTGTTATACAGTGTAAGTTCTGCTTACTAAGAACTAAGGAGCGAGGTCCTGATTCATGTAACCTTTTGTACTGGTGCTACTCCCTTTGGAAGGGATTGCAGTCACAGTGGCAAATATTTGGGAGAATATTATTAAAAACTTGACTTGAGTACCTGATTCATCAAAGTTATCTGCATCTCTCTTTGTTGGTGTGTGCACAGTGTTAAACAGGACACACACGTAACCCACACGTGCTGTGTCAGCATATGGGTGTTTGAGGCAGAAGGCTCTGAAGTCGATACTGGACTTACACTCTGGGCAAATCCTGTCTTACACTATCCAGTCACTCGTTCCCTATACAAGCAGGTGCAAGCAAGGTTGTCCAAGCAGCCTGACTGATGTCCTCTCCAAGCAGTTAAGAGCTGCGTGGGAAATTTGCTGTGCTTTTACCCTAGCTTTACCTGGGAATTAAAATGTTGACTGCATGGACTCATACTGCTGCTTTATTGAGACGATAATACTCCACTTCAAATACAGTGACCGTGTTCTCTGTTTACAAATCTGGCTGTACGCAGCTGGAACAGAATTATCTGATTCTTTTCTTGGTTCTTGCCTCATCTAGGTACGCTCTGGTTGAGTCACTGGGGGATAGTGCACAGAGGAGCTGGCTGGCCCCTTGCCTTGTTTTCCAGGTTTACCAGAGAGTTAAAACCCACTTCTTAGCATTTCTCACTTGAAAAATGTGACAATCTTCTGCTTCCATGTATTCTAATAGGGAAAAAAAAGACATGTGAATTAGCATCAGAGATATTGTGCTGTGACACATCAAGTTTTTGCCTTCAATTAAATTATTCAGTGGAAGGGTGTCAGAAGGGGGTCCTTGAAACTAGCACTGTTTGTTTGGCAGGGATCAGTAGTCAAGCTGGGGTGATTCACTGTGCCTTGTATCTGTGAAATAAATTACATTTCCCTTTGTACAAGGGGAAGCATTTATGGGAGTTTGCCTCTCAGGCTCTCTGCCACACGAGGTGGCAGAAAACTGTGTCTGCAGGGCACATAATCCTGCGGGATGATGCTGCATGGGGTGGTGTGTGGGTCCAGTCTGAGGTTAGACTGCCTGACGGGAGGAACAAGAGCTTGTTCGGCCACGGCTCTGTGTGTGTTGCATACCAAGGGCTGCACCTTCTCTGAACCTCATCATGGTCACAAATGGGCACGTTTCTTGTAACTGGGAATTGCTTTATTACGTTACCAGAGAGAAATAGAAGCATGAAACAATGGTTGTGCACTTCCAAACGGTATGTCTATAGAAGATCAGGGCACAGACTCCTAACCCAGCTGTTGTGGGCATGCAGAGCAGTGGGATTAAGATTTCTGTTCTCTCAGGCTGGCTGTGCATGCCCTTGTGCTCGTTGTAATTGACTGACTGGCAGCGGTGTGCTCGTTTCTCAGTGCCCTTGTCCTGGTGCCCACTGGCACCCAGCTGCCCATCCCTCGCTGGCCAGGTGTTACACCGGGAGCGTTGCCATGCCTGGGAGCGTGGCAGTGGCTCTGACATGCATGGCAAAAGCGGTCCAGGAGAAGTTAAACCAGGTTGATCTCCAGTCTGGAAGAATGAGCAAAATTTGCCCTCAGTGTGGAGGGCGCTGAAGAAACAGTGTTGGAGACCAGTTATCTATTGACTCCTTTGGGTTCCAGGGAGTAAATACTGTGGAGAAAACTTGGCTCAAAGCTTTGAGGACCAAGTAATTGATGTTAGCCCTGGGTTACATAGGACATAAGCATGCTTTTATAAGTACTGGAAGTAATGAAGAGAGTTTCTTCTGGTTTCAGTTAATAATAGGGAACGTTGTGTACAGTTTGTTTGCTTGATTGGTTCATTTTATTTTGTGTAAATACACTGTAGAAACAAGTTTGTCTTTTGTTCAGTGGTACTCAGCCAGTGTGCTTCCGGTAAATCCAGTGAATTAAGGGAAATAAGTAACGTGCTCTGGTCTGTCAGTGAAACAAAGTCCATTTAAAATTAATGCCATGAGGGATACGGTGAGGCTGCAGAGGAGTTAGAAGGACAGCAAACAGAGCTGGTGGCCTGTGCCACAGAACAGAAACCTCCAGGCCACGTGTGCCACGGGCACACAGCTCACTGGCAGTGTGGCTGCCACAGTGAAAAGGGAGTGGTGCTCTCCCATGTGTGCTATGAAACTCTGGCTCCACTGATCTTAATGAAAATGACGTGGTTTTGCACTGGGACAAATGAGAGCAGAATCTGGCCAACTGTTAATAGTTTTTTGTATTTGAGGCTGAAATAAAGTGGCTATGTATGCAGATAATTGTGCGAGCATGACTCCTGAATGACTCTTAAAAGGAGAATTCAGTATTTAATTGTTGGAAATACAAACTGTCTGGCACAAATCTCCTGGTTTGGCTGAGCTGTACTTGACCTGTGACAGAGAGAGCAAAGGTGATTTTAAGTCCTGGGATCCGAGGGGCCAGTGTGTAATGTAACTCAAGGCAGACTCAGTGTGTTGACTGCTTTGTAATTACAGATGCTTATTTTGTGTACAAAACCAGTTGATTCATTATCTTTTATTTCCATTATCTCATCTCAATCTTTATGTGTGAATCTGAGCTATTTGAGTTCAAGGGAATGGCATATAACTAGAATTTTTAAAAAAAGGGGCTTGATAACAAAAAGTTGGTTGTTCTGATATAAAGATGTTCTGATGTAACCAAAATGATGAAATTGGTTAAATCTATCTGCAGAATCTGAAAACTTTGTGAGAAGTCTAAGAAGTTCAAAATAACCTTTCTTCTATCCCATGACCTGCATTTCTTTCCGTATTTTGACCCATACCTTGGAACAAGGATAGTTTAGCTCTTAGAATATAAAAGAGACAATTAGAAGCAACCATGACGCTGTAGCTTAACACTCTGAACTTCACAGCTGAGCTCCAGGAACTCTGCTCTTTATGCAGAAGTCTTGTGGTGAAGATGGCTTAAGCCATCTTCATTTTGTTAAATTCTTAAACTGTGGTAATCTCACCATAAGTTATCAGCTGTCCTTATGCCTGGAAATGTGGCCATCCAATTTTAAATTCCGGAGAGCAGAGAATGTTTTTCCTGGAGCCAAGATCTAAAAATGCTTTCATCTTTCAAAGAGCCTCCAGTATTTGATAAAGTAAGTTTTACTTACACAAGCTAAATATTGCCACTTTTAAGTACAAGTGTTGATGGTGTGGAGAGATGTGAAATTTTGTTGGGGTACAAGTGTGAGCCCAGAGCTGATGGGATACATTTAAAAATACTTCCTGGCAGAAGTTGCACTGGCTGAGAATCAGGTGCTCACACTCAGTTGACTTCACTGGAAGATGCACACATGAAGTGAAAGTACTTGTGGCCTAAAGCATCTGTTCCTGTGCTTTGTGAGGTTTTATAATACACAGAAGAATGGAACCATTCACTTTTCCGGGTAATTGTTACAGAATTGTTATTGTTATCTGTGATCTAAAGTTGTCTGCTCTGTCTGGGGAATGTCTCCATGACTTAAGTGAAGTGCTGTGCATGCACAACAAGGAGGCTTTTTGGATGGAATTTGTAACGCAGGACTCATTAACAGATGATAGTGGATAATTTTGAAAGAAGTAAGTTTAACACTTGCTGCTCGAATAGATCATAGAAATAACTTGAGGGAATATGTTCACCAAAGTGAGATATTCTCTGAAATGCTTGCTAACAGGTTACTTATGCTTCTGTATGCCAAAAGCATACAGACCAAACCAAACAGAAAATTGGATTCTCTTCTTTTTTAATTCTTTGAGGAGTAGCCGTGAAAATTGTTTGGGTTACATGGATGTTAAGTAAGGGTCACTAGTGGAAAATCAGACCCAGTGCTTTGTCTAAAGGAAGTGACATTTCCATTTTGTTTTTTGGTTTCCCTGAGGTCTTGTCTGAAACTGCATCAAGAATAGAGTCACTCATTCTCTACCACACAGAAAAATCACTCAGTCGAGTTCGCTGTTGGTGTGCGTCTCCTCCCTTTGACTGTTTGTTGTTTTAGACACAGCTCTGTGGGACAGAGCTGTTGGTCAGTGCACCGGGGCCTGTGGGCATTGCAGGAGTAGAGAGAGCGGCTTTCCTTCCGCTCTGCTGTGTGGCTGTGCCTGAGGGCTGAGCTGGAGGGCTGGCGGATGGCTGACCTGCTGTCCTAGGTGAGCCCAGGGAAGCAGATGGATTGCACGAGGAGTCCTGCATCGCTCTGGCTGGCTCCAAGCACTGCTGGATACATGAGAAATCCCAGAGCTTCTCAGCTCTCAGCCCTGTCTATGTGTCCTACAGCACCAGTCTCTAGGGAGCTGAGGTTACAAGATTGGAGGATATGAGCTGCATAAAAAAGTCCCGGTCCCCGGGAGTTTGGGAGTGATAGCAGAATAACTACTTATAACTTGCTTTCATGTTACATGGCATGGGACTCGCTCTTCCTTGCAGATGACTTCTCCAGTGCTATTTGGATGTGCCTGCTGCTCTGTGATTGCTCCTAAAGCCTTGATTTGACAGCAGCCTCTGGCGTGCTGTGGGCCAGCAGATCTGCATAGCAACAGGCCCGCCAGTCTTCCTGCAGACAGTTAAAGGAGTTTTGGAGAAAATGAGCGAGTCAAAATTTTGCCATTCTCTTCTGTGGCAATTCCCTGGATTCAAAGTGTCCCTTGTCTCTGGCATAGGTGGGCAGCAGGCTGGGGAGGAAAGCAACACAAGTTTTATTGTCTTTCCAATGCTTGGGCCTGCTGGTGTTAGGTGCTGTAAGTGTAGGTTTTTGAGAGAAGAGTTGTAGGTGAGGGAGAAGCATCACTGTTAAGTGAACTGGAGAGATATTACTTTGACCTCTTGGAACACAGTGCAGGCTGAGGAAAAGGAGTAAGATTAAAAGGAAGAAAATCCTCTTAATCTGGGTGATGTCAGCTTGTCATTGTCAGTTCAGTAGTTATGTAGCTGCAAGCCTGCTGCTGCCTGCTGTGCAAGGAGCAGATCGTTAATTGAAAGGCATGGCAGAGTGCAGCATGCTTAGGGCTTTGAGGTGCTGACAAGCTGATACCACCCAGTATAACTGTAGAGAGCATGTCCAACACGAGGTACGATCCTAAGAACTGAAAAACCTGTTATCCAGTGTGTCATCCTTGAAGACAACATGTGGCATACAGGCTGAAACCTAAAATTTCCTTGCTTTCTGCCTCCCTAGCAGCTTCGTACACGTATCCAGCTTCTCCTTAGTGTGAGCCACAAGGCGAGAATCTGTGTAACACAGGGGTTGGGAGAGCTTTGGGGTTCCCTAGGCCACCTGGCTGTGCAGCAGTCCTGTGCCTTTTGACCTAAGAAGCCCTGGAGCACCTGGGTAGTGGTGCTGGTCATGGCAAAAGGTAGGAGCGGGTGTACTGCTAAGGTGTATAAATCCCTGGCAAGGCTGAATGCCTGTTGTGAGATGCAGAGATGTGGGTCAGAGAGTGTGGGACTGAGTTAGGTAAGAGAATGTGAGAACACACTCACTCTACTGCTGCTAAACAGGGAGCAGAAAAGCATTTCACTGGTTTTGGCTTGAGGGATTAAGCAAGAACTGATGGATCAGATGGAAAAGAATCTTGTTGGGCTGTGGTGTAATTTGTACAATATACTCTCAACTAGCAGTTTATCCCAGACCACACTGTCAGTGTTCAGTAGTGCTTACGAGCATCTGATAGTTACTGCCCAGAGCACTGACAATTTTTCTCCTCTGATTTGTCATACACTCTTGCAGATTTAATACTTTTATTTTGGAGAATACAGCACCTCACTGTCCCGTGAAACAATCCATCTCTTCTGCCATTCTCATGGAGATGTGGTGCAATGATGTAACTTCCTAGCGAGGGACTGGTGAATCATTTTGTTGGTGTTCACGGATCTCTTCTTTGCTAATAGTTTCTGCACTGGTCTTAATATAATTTTCAAAAGCAAAACTCATAATGTCAGGGACTTTTTTAAAAAACCTTTTTGTTAAAGAGACAATGCTGCCATTAACTGTTGTATACCATACTGAACCCAAGCTCCCAGCATGCTGCTGAAGTGCTCTCCCAAATATATTTGTGTAGCTGAGGGTATTGACACCTATCCAGTCAATCCCTCCTCAGCAGCGGGAAGCTTGCTCGCAACAGGGTGGGAGACAGAGGGCACGTATTTGTCTCACAGGCTCAGGTGGGTGGTCTGATAATTTAAAGTTTAAAGCTCTCCTCTGGATGTGGTAACCTCTTGCCTGGGAGCAGAAGCACTCTGAGCTGTCAAGGCTGGGTGTGCAAAGACTCTTCTACTAGTTGAGAGCCTCTGATATTTTAGTGTCTGCCTAGGAGGTGTGACTGGTTGTTCATCTCCATCAGCTTTGCACCTCAGGTTGTGTAACGAAGGCAGAAATCAGGAGTAAGGGGGTCCCTCAGAACTGCCTTTTCCTGGGGAGGAGAGATGGCAGGCTGTGTGGTTGTAGGGAGACAATGTGCAAGGCCACTGTCATCCTCTTATGCACTGCCAAGGGCCTTTTCCTGGGGAAAAAGAGATTGCTTGTGGTCTGGATATGATCCTGTGAAGGTAAGGGTACTTATTCTTTATTAGTTGGTTTTTTTTTTTTTTTTTTAATTACTAGATTTATTCTTGGCAAAGCCTGAAGCTGCTTGAGTTGTCTGTAAGACAGCACTAATCTTCTGGCAGCTGCAGAGTCAGGGAGTTGCAGGAGAAGCGCAGAAGTGCCTTTGCACATTGCCTTGTCTGATGGGCCGAGTGTCCCTCTGTCCCAGATCCCGCCTGTTTCTCCAAGCAAGCACACAGCGCTCTCCAGCGAGCCCACTGCTGCCCTTGGAGAGTGTTTCCGTGTTATTTGTACTGCCCGTTGTGCCTTTCCTTTTCTCTGTGATACATCGCACGCTGCCAGCTGGTATTTGTAACGTGTTCCATAGAATTCTAAAATGAAGCTTCTTTGGAGGAGGTCAGCATGTTGTGCGGGACACATCCTGTGTGTGGGCTGCATCTGACAGATTCCTGTCGCTGTTACCCAACAGGCTTGTCAGAAACGACAGCACCTGCCCGAGGACTGCCCTAACACAGTGATACCAGCCAAAATGGGAAGTGTTAACAGTATTGTTTGCCCCTGTGTGCTCATAACTGTAGACCCTCTGCAGTAGGAGAGACACAGTGTAAATATCTGGATGGATAGTTCCATGTTTTGGAATACTGATACCAGGCACCATTCAGTTCTGAGCAGTCAATGTACTTTTATTGCAATAGGAAAACAGCACAGAAGGTTGCTTAAGAGTTTTCCAGTTATCAGTGACTTTCCTACCCACAGACAGGTAAGGAGGTAACCTGTCTAAAAGTTTTGTCATTCTGGAAATAGTGCCAAAGATCAGATCTTCCAGATCTATTGCTGGGAAGATCTGTTCTCACACTTATGCCTACATGCTAGAGATTTTTCTGTTACATTTCTTTTTTGTGTTGGATGAAATCACTTTTTTGTATCATTATGTAAGGTTGTTTGACTCCTTCTGCCTGTGTTGCAGCCGTTAGTGCATTTCACATGTGTTATTAGCACTCCATAGCAGTGCCCAATAGAGATTCTCAAAATAGCCATTGCTTCACCCTCTCTCTAAGCTTGTCTGCATTCCAAGCCACTTAATTTTCCATGTGGTCCACTGTTAGCCTCCCATTATAAATTATCTGATCTCTTAACTCACAGCCTAATTTTTCTTACTCTGTTCAGTGGAACTACTGACCACTGACTTTAACAGATCCAGGCTGGTGTTATACCTGTGAGAATGTCCTGTTTGCATGATTTCTACTCATTTTGTATAAGTTTTGCAAGGCTTTTTGGTTCCCTGCTCCCTTGATTTCAAATATGTGACCTTGAAATCGGTTGATTTGAACATGACTTTTGTTTTCATTTGCAGTCCCCAGAGGATTGTAGTTGCAGCATTGTCTTGTGACTGTGCTGAACTAAGAGCCAGAGCCCAGCTGAAATTCCCAAAACAAAGGATATGATAGCTTCTAGTAACCTTGGTGCCTTTCTTATGCTTTTTTCTAAACAATGCCTTTTTGCCTTGTGTATGATCAATGGTTTTGAAAATAGTAATTCCCCAGTTATCTATTACAATTTAAGAAAACAGTGTGTCCTCTTCCCCCTTACATGCATGCTTTTTCCTTCCTTTGGTGTTGTAAATTGATCATCTCTTTCCATTGTTATGGGAAAACATTTAATAGACACCATTTTATAGATAAAGGAAGGGAAAATCTAACAACTTGGTACTCTGCCTGCAGGAACTTTCAGTCTGAGTATGGCAAAGTTGGCAAATATGAAGTGTAGGCCAACAGCTAAGGAGAAGAAGGGAACAGAATTACAGATGCTAAATAAAGACAGGATGAGGCAAGAGGAAGGACAGAGGATGCTTGGCAAGAGAACCCCAATGACATGGGTCAGCTTTACTCCCATTGAATTTGGGTGTTATCCTGAGTTTATTGAGCTGGGACATCCAAAGCCTTCCCGGGGGAGAGATCTTAGCCCTGAGACCAGCATGGGATGAGGCTCAGAGCACAGAGGAGAAAAGGAGACATGCAAGGACAAAAGGAGTGAGAAAAACAGAGCGAGTGAGTAGGGAGGAAGAAAAGCAGAGGGGTTGGGAACAGCCTGGGATAGGGCTCTGTAAAATCTTGATCTTGAGCACGAGAACTTGAATTTGACCTGAAAGTAGAGAGAATAACAGCATTTCTGCTCCGTGTTAGGTCTGCATTTGAAATTTCAAGCTTTGCTTTGCCTCTGGAGTCCTCGGTCTTGCACAGTCCCATTAGAACGGGAGTGGGCAAGGCAGGTTTTAGTGAGAGTGAGTTTCCATCCTTGGGCAACTGCACCAGTCATGCCCTTTAGTGAAGGTTAGCTGGTGGAACTCACAGCGGCTCTTTGGAAAGCAACACCGGGTCTACCAGAGTCATATTTTCCCCCGCCGAGCACAGGGACTGTGTGGAGAGCTGTGTTTGATGGCACCTGGGGCAGCAGAAGGGCACACAGGTTGTTCTGCTACTGGCATGCCTGCTGGAGAAGGTGGAGGTGTCCCTGTGCCGTACTGGCACACAGCGAAACTGCCCTGAGAGCTCTGACTAGAAGATGAAGTGTGATGCTATAAATAAGGTAACACTGACAGAAGAAAGACCAGTAATGAGCTGAACAATTAGCTTATCTTTCACCTTTCTAGATACTTTAACACCTAAAGATTTAGGATTAATCTAGAAGAAGCTGGAGAATGAATTTGAAGCTGCTTAAGGCTTCCTGGTTGATTTATGGTACTCCTCTGGAGGAAGAGACTCTTACTTGAAATTAGCTTAATTCTCACTTTATTATTGTTACTGGTCAAATTAATTGCTGACTTTGCCAGAGATCATAAACCCATAACAAATCTGATAATATTTACTTATGTATTCATTTCTTGAAAGGTAGAGATCTGTAAAAAAAAAGAGGGATTTTGGTGGCAGCTTGTTGGAACAAGGAATCAAAGCACATCTTAGTAATATACATGAATCTATAGAACATAATCTGAAATCTTATATGTCTTTTGAGGTTTGCACTTGTTCCACTTGTGTCTTGTCTCTTTTTCCAGTCATAATTTCGAAAATGTCAGAGTAGCCACAACAGAGCATTTCTCCTGTTCCCACCTGTGCTCTGTGATGTGAAAAAATAATGTTAGTACACAGAGGTCTTGACTTCCTCTTGAATGCATCTGGATGATTTTATTATGCAGTCTGCTGTGCCTGTGATCTGTCTGAGAGCAGCTGGTGATGAGCATTGCCAAGATATTGGACTGGGCTGCTGATAATTTTGTGTATTTCAAAAAACTTGAAAAACTAGATTAATGAAACAACGCTCGTAAACCACAGCCTCACCATGAAGACATTAGGGTGGCCATGGCTGTACACAGTATCTTAACCAGCAATCTTTCACCCTTTGACAAATCTTTTCTTCTTGAAGGTAACTGTGGGTGGTCTTTCTTTGTTCAATTTCTGTAAATTTGGTACATCACTTTCTAGTTATGCAGCTGATTCTTGTGTTTATGTGAATGGCTATTTAAAAAAAAGAAAGATCAGATGTTTGTTGTTTCATTTCAACATAAATCAAACTTTGTACTCACATAGCAATTCTAGTTTAGCCCCAGGAATAGCTTCAGTATTGCTAAGTGTCTGTGGAGTATTGACTACAGAGACATGATTTTAAGCAGGCTATAATAGTTTCTACAGCTGTTAACAGTTCTCAGAAGAAAGGCAGTATTATTCATCGGTGTTTAAAATGTGCATGACTTGCATTGCACAGAAGTCAGATTGGGAGAATGTCAGAATTTTTTTTTCTGAAATTCTGCCAGGAAAGTCTTCAATAACTGGAGAAATTCTTTTCACTGGTGAAATCAACATGCAGCACATTGTGTTTTTATACTTGCTTATAGCTCACCATGAAAGTTGTCTTTGTATGCGTGGATGTACGGCTTGTACTGTTTTGTTTTTATTTATTCTGCATTCTTTATTATAATGTTCTTTCCTTTTTTCCAGACCAGAAAGATTGTTATTGAGCCTTCCACAAAGCTGAAATAATGCTGTGTGTTAAAAAAATGTTAACAATTTGAAGAAGTTATAAAAATTTATAAGTTGACTGAATACTTTGGAAATTTCTGCATATTTTAATATAAATAGGTAATGCAAATGTTTGTTCTTTGCATTTAGAGGTGGGTCTCTGTTTTCTAAAGGTCTTGTATATAAATTTGATTCTTACAATTACATTAGAACAAAACCAGTATTTTTTTCAGATTGTATAATAGGAAAAATGTATTCGCTAAAGACACAGAACATACATGGTTATCTCTGAATGTCATATAGTCATGAAATTCAACATAAATAGCACAGTTGTTTGAATGACTTCATTAAGTGTGTTTCGGGGACTGCCTCCTGCAGTCAGCTGAGGTCCTTCCATTCAGTTCTGCGGGTCCTGGGTTAGCCCACAAAGAAATGCTGCAGTTGATGGACAGAAAAGGACGTGATTTCTCTATAGGTAATGTGAAGGTTCAGATTGTGCTGGTAGGACTTACATAGAAATTCAGTCACATAAAATCTAAGAAAGCACAGATAATTGTGCTACTTACGATTAATTTGGTGTTAATGATGAGTTTGAGCTTTATTCGTAGCTGAAATCATAATAACAGGACAAGTGAGTCTGAAAGAAAGAAAGGAAGAGTAGAAATAGGTAAAAGGGAAGAGGTGAGTGACAGAATACTGGCAGGTGGGCAAGGACCTAAATGATGACAGCTTTAATCACTAGTTCAAAAATATAACAGTTCAAATGTTATGATCCACTGGAGGTGCTGCCTGGGTAAATATCTGTAAAGACAAGACATCAGACTGCTCTTTTGGGGGGTTGGAGGAGAGCAAAGTAAGTTTGGGGTGGTTGTACAGAGTAGAAAAGGTTTGTTAAGTTTGCCCGGAGGAGAAAGAATGTCTGACACTCCAAGGCAATTTCCCCACAAGTGACTGTAGTAGGAACTCGGAGTGGACCTGGAGAGCTGCAGCTCTGCTGAGGCCCCCGGGCCTGCACACCGTGTGCAGGCCGTGTGCTTTGCCTGTGCTGCTGGGGTACCTCTTCCAGCTTAGTTCCATCCGAAAGGAATCTGGGAATCTGCACACTAAGTGGGGCGTTCTGGCTTCAGAAGCACATTGCTGCTCCAAACTTAACAGAGGTGTAGTGGGAGGGGGCAGAGGGAGTACTCAGAATGCACTATTTCATGTTACAGGTGCTGGCAGCCCGTGGAGCTGAGAGCAGTGAAAGCCCAAAGGACTAGGGCACCAGAGGAGGTCACCAGGAGCTGTCGTGCCTGAGAAGCCCTCCAGGAAAGAGAAAGGGAGAATGAATGATTGGTTGATTGATGCAAGCCTCTGTAGGTAAAGTTGGTGCCTATCTGAAGTCTACTGTGATTTAGTATTTCAGGATGGATTCCCTCCTGACGTATGCCTGTGAAATTTTGATAGGGCTAGAAGCACTTCGTAGCACCAGCTCCATTAAGAAGTGTGCAAAACTAATGCACAACAGTCCCAGGCAGTTTTTGTGCAGTTTTTATAGATCTTTTACTCAATTTTACAGATTTTGCGGATTTACACAATTTTACAGATTGTGCAGTTTTTATAGATCTTTTACTCAAGACATCCTGGAACATGCTTTGCTGAGTTGGAAGGCTTCCTTGGTCATTGACACCAGTGCTATGAAATAACATTGCTGCTAGCTGGTGGTTTGCTCTGTAGAAAGATGCTTATGATTTTCAAAGAAAATCATGTTTATGCTTTCCAAATGGAATCACTCTGGTAAATGAACCCTTTAAAGCTTACACTCACAGCACTGAATTCAGTTCAGGAGGGTGTTGATTCTTCAGTCTTTTGTGAGTCACTTCCACTGTAACACTCTCTGGAATCATTCATTTTTGAGTGTTTAAGATGACTGATTGGTAATGCGGAGTTATCATAGATTCAGAGGTATTTCCATGTTCCCTGTCAATGTGCCACTTCATACCATATTCTCACAGAGACTGTTACATAAAAGTACCATTTTACAGAGCGGGGGCTCAGAGAGAATAAAGGATGTAGATAAGCCTGTGTAAGGAAATATGTTACAGAGATGCTGATCCTCGGTTTCCTCATGTTACAGTGTTTACCCTCTGGACCAGCTCTCTTGTTCTGCAGCACAGGTTCATCCCCTTTTGCTGCAGCTCGTGGTCACCCCATCTAGCACGGACAAAAAAGCTGCACGGCATTCAGGTGAGTCTGGAAGCTGATAGGACTCCTAGTTTTAGTGACAGCTTTATGTCAAATAACGTGATGGTTAGCTAAGACAAATGTATTTAGTGCCTAAGTATAGTGTGTTTCTGTATGCCAGTACTTTGGAAACAAGGAAAGCAAAAAATGTATGGTGAGATTGTTGTCAAGAGCTGTTCTTGCTACAAGCAATGGGCACAACACTTTGGCTTTTAAAGTTTGCTAAAATGATTTGCTGGTAAGATTTTGGCTTGTGAAAGGCGATGAAATGCACCAGCACAACACAGACATCGTTACTAGATCTTATCAGCAGTTGTGAAGACACATTTTAACAATGTTAAGATTTTCCAGGCCTCTTTCAAAATGGCTGTGGTGCCTCGCTAAATGCGCCCATTATCTGTCCAAGAGCAGTTAGCCTTAATTGCTTCTGAGCAATATTTCCTTGGAACCTCTCAGATAACTAAAGGCAATCCAGAGAAGTCTGAACGGATCTGTACTTAGAAACTGACCGTGTTCAATCTGTAAAATATGTAGATGGGTTTTTTTCTCCTCGGGGAAAGGCTGAAGAGGGCAATAGGTGCAGGATGTGGAGGGAAGAAGCAGTGCCCTGACCCCACAGCATTTCTGCCTGTTGAGTCAGGGAGTGACATTTAGACAATTCTCACTGCACCCAATATGAAAAACTATGGTGCAGATCAAATCGCTGGCTGTGCTCTGAGAGAGATGAAGAGGAAAAAGATCAAGGCATCTGTCGATAGGTAGCCTCTTTTATGTTTTACATGTTGGGGGAGCTTACCAGAAAGCTAAATGGGTCTTTAAGACCTCTTTTTTCTTTTTTTCCCCCCTTTTCTTTATTTGAGGTAATGAATGGCTCCGGACTTTCCATCTTTAGAGCTGGTGGTTTCCACACCACAGTGATTCAGCCAGCATGAACTCTTGACCAAATCCCAGTTTGTTTCCTGGTTTTGTTTTTCTAAAATATTTTACATTTAGCAGGGCATAAAGGCCTCCCTACTATGTGACAGATTAAGAAGGAGAGCCATGATCCTTCTACTGGCTAATTCTCAAAGGACAGCTCGCTGTTCTTCTGAAAACTTGGCAACTGAAGCAGTTAAAAGGAATCACTGAATTTTGACTGAAACTCCAACTGAATTCTTACATGCTCCTGGATTTTTGACGCTGTGTTTTTATGTGGAATTTCCTTTGAGGGTTAATAAGGTCTGATTTTTATTTGAGAAATATACTCTGCCTGAAAAGCTCTAAGTTTAATAAGTGTGTTATTGCATGGGAAAATCACGTACATTTGTTTGCTTGCAAGATAAATAGATTAGTGTTGCCAATGATTTCAGGGGATAATAGGTTGTTAAAATAACATGGGAGGCCTTGTTTCTTTGCCTTGCTGGATGGGTTTTGGTGACTGAATTCTCTGGGATGCCCTGTTTAGGGAATATGCTGGTGGTTATTCCTGTTATCTTGTAAGTGGTAGGCTCAATAAGGACTTAGAATAGCTTGGCTGTGGAGTTTTAAACACCAAGAGAGAGAGATGATAGACAGGAAATCCATAGCCTGGGAAAGCAACAAATGAAAGAAATTATACCCTGAAAATTAAAACTTCTAAGTGTTAACTGACTTTCACGCTTTGCAAAATCAGGCATTTCACTGAAGGATAGCATTCCATTGCTTTTGAGCAACCTGGTGCTTGCGTCAGGCGACAGAAAATATTACTAAATTGCCTTCTGGAAAAGGATCCTTGAGGATATAGTGCTGTCACTGTATTATCGGGGTATGGCCACAGGTGGGACTCAGCTGACACCTGAGCCAGCAGAGGCAGCTGTTCCAGCAGTGCAAGGTCCCAGATTAGTCACGGCATAAATGCTCTGCTCCATTACAGCCTCCCTGCAGCTCCCCAGGGAGAGAACCCAGGCCTCGTGTGGTTCAAGCTGCTCACCCCAACCTGCTGAAGACCAAATCCCCATCCTGAGGACCCTGATGAAGCTGTGACCACACCAGCTGCTTCGTCGTGGCTCCTGCCAAAGGCCTCTGGCCACCCAATCAGCTTTGTGTGAAAGCATCTTTCAGCCAAGAAAGTGTGAGTAATTTTGCCCAGCTTCTTGGCATTTCTTGGCATGGAGTTAACCTCTGACTCTGAAGGAGGTTTCAAAGGATGTGCATTAACCCAGGGATCCAGTGCTTCTGGGGGTGGGTGAGGCAGGAATGGTCAGGGCATGCTTAGGTTGGTTCAGAGGTCGGGAACTGGTAGGAGACAACACCTCTGCACGAGGACAGGGCTACTGCTCCCCCGAGGGTCAGGGGTGAGTAGGTAAAGCAAACATGGACCTCCATGTGTGGAACTGGAATGGGGAAGGGAAAAGCCAGGGGCCGGGGTATGGAAGTCTGAAATGAAGCTGGAACAGATCCAGGGGTTTCAAAAGATATTGAGAGAGATGACTGGAGGGGGCCCTGGGGTCCGTGGTTGAGAGAAGGGCACCGTGCACTTGCAGGACTACAATACAATATGTATTACCCAGCACCCACTTGCCCCTACAAAAAATACAGAGATTCCTGTGTGGGTCTGCAGTTTTGAAAACATCTATTTATTTTGTATACCTTCACAATTAGGAGGCAAATTTAGGGCTTATCTTCTTGGGGAAATCCCTGTAAAATAGGTTGGGTGTGAATTTACAGCCTACTTAAGACCCAGAAGTAAATGCAGTGTAAATTCACACTTCAGCTTACTTCACAGGAACTCCCCCGCAGAAACAAACCCTCAGAATCACCTCTGTACCTCAGTCTGGTGCTAAAAGTGAGTGGAAGCTTTTCAAAATGTGGGCCTCCAGTTCCATTTTTATAGCTGGGTTTTTCTGTCTCCTGGGGCTTTTTGCAGCTGCTGTAAATCACTGTTGCTTTGCTGAGGCTGGAGAGGCTGGGCCACTTTGCACTGCTCAGGATCTGACCCTTTGCCTCAAGCAACCTTTTATTATCAATTGGCCAGAGGGTATTTTCCTTTTTACTGGCTTCATTATTAAGCTTGTTCATTCACTCCCACCACTACCGATGTGTTTTTTTCTTTCTTCTATTTTTCTCTCTGTGAATTTTATGTTGTGTCTTTCCTCCCATGTAATTTCCTAATAGTGAACTAGTGACAGAGTGGGCTGCTGGTATTTAATCTTGTGGCTGGAGAGGTCAGGGTGTTTTTGATACAGACAAACACTCCATTACAGTAAACTCACAGAAAGTTTCCTTCTCAACCTGAAAGGAGAAGGAAATGCACTCTCCACCAATGGGCTTTCAAGAATTACTTCTGTGAGCTGAACTTATACTAAAGGCCAGTTTGGTAATGTTCTGTGAGCAAGGGGAAAAAAACAGAGGAAGACGTAATATTTTTTCTTTCTCTTTTTGCTGAGATTTGGCTTGAGTCTTGGGTCCTTATCAGATTAGAGTCCTGCAGGGAAAACAACAACCCTTTGCACTGTGAGTTGTTGAAGAAATGGATATTGCTGATGTCCAGCTAAAAGAGCATAAGGATTTAAACCTTCAAAGTTCTCCCTCTGCTTCTGGTGTTTAGGGAAACTTGCTTCTTGGCAGGAAGAACTAAGTAATAAGGCAAATACATAGCACTATACATTTCTTGCTGTACTGTAGGGCAAGACTAAAAAGACTGCCCCTGTCTACTTTATGGCAGTTTAATTTAAATTTATTAGACTGCTGCCGGGTGTACACAGGAGTCTAATCCTGTAATCCATGGATGGCTGTATGTATGCAGTATTGCAGTGTTCCCTGTGCATGGAATAATTTGACATAAAATGTGCTTTCTGCTTCTCAAGGGAGAGGCAGACATAACATCATCTTTTCTTACTCTTCACTAGTTGGACTTGGCTGAGTTGGCCTTTATTAGAAAGGGTTGAAGGAACAGGAAATGCAAGACAATAAATATTTATGTCCCAAACATGACATAGTATCATAAATCAATAATTTTGGAAGACATTAAATTATTCTTTCTGCTTAATTACTTGATTTGTGGCATCAGTTTGCTGAAATTTGTTTCTGTGGTAACCTGAGTTATTTTATGCCTCTTCTACAGAAAATGTAGTATTGATTTGCTGATTTCCTCTTTAAATGCAGTCAAAAATCCTATTTGCTAAATTAAGAAACCAGTAATTGGAATGAAAACATGTATTACCTTGCATTGCCTGAGCTCTTTGATGATTGTTGACTTTGACACGTGCTGTCATTTACTAAAACACTTATTTTTGTTAAACTGATGCTCTTTCATTTTCCCAACTATTCTGGCATTAAACCTGTATGAAAAAAATAGGCTAAAGTGTAGTTAAAAGTTTGGTTAATATCAGTGTGGGAGCATGTTATCAGTTGAAAAATGTTATTTGAAAGATAACTTTGAGGTCGAAGCTGTTCTATTACTGGAACGAACATGGCAAGGTCAGATGCAGACCAAGTGAAAAGAAAGTCAATTGATGTGATGTGTTGGCACACATTTGTGGTAGGTGTAAGTCATGACTGTTGCATACACTTGATAGTCTTCTCCCATCTTTCATAGGCTGATTTGTATTATTTATGATGTACTTGCAGGGAGGAGACTGTGTCTCTTGGTTTGTGGTGTATCTATCCACAGCACACACAGAACTTGGTCCAGACAGCCTGGTTAGCTTATAAGCCTTGGAAATAGGATCCTATAGGGAGTTGTACAGGACAAACTGCTGTGGTGCTCCCAAAGCATTCAGCTTATATTGTATAATAAGCATATTTCAGTTGGTGGCACACACTTCAGTGTGACTGATCTTTCAAAAGCTGGTTGATGAGGGATGTTGTCATAAGTGTCAGGAACCCAGGGGAGCAGTCAGTTCCTGGCTACCTGATGCTGTATGCTGGCCCAAACAGAAGCCCTTTTTCCAGATGTGACTGACACAGACATTTGCTCTTCTGCCTCAGTCACAGAGTAAGTACAAGCCCAGCCAGGTCAGTATCTCACTGCCATTGTGGTCTCTGTGCCTAATCTATGTATAAAGACATTTTAAAGACTCTGGTCAAAATTCCCATGTAAAAAGAATAGCTAGGGTTTTTCAGAAGGAGAGCAATCCACAAGTCAGAGATCAACGAAGTGTTAAATGAAGAGTGATGTATGTCACTTGCAGTCTTCACACCTCCAAGGAGTTTTTTCAGAGCCTGACTGTGCTGTATTTCATCTAGCTACCTGCTTTATGTGTTTGAATTGAAAATGTGCAAAATCCCATTCCCCCCAGAAGGTAAAGGGACATGTCACACCACACAGTTTGATGTTTCAGAACCACTCAAACTTGATCCAGTCCCTGGGCTTGTTCCAATGCGCCTTGAACTGTCCTCTCGTGGGCATGGCAGAACCCTCACTGCAGAAGGGGAATCTGCTCCAGGACCAGTGGAGCACAAGGTCTATGCATGCAAATCTTGTGCCTCTGTGTGAGGTGGTGGGTCCCTTGGGTCATTTCTGCTTCCTGGCAATGCAGCTCTTGCTGAGAGAAGCCTGGCAGCCTGCCCTGCCTGGTGTGCCCCTGCAGAAGCTTTGAAACCAGCAGGAGAGTCTGTCTGCTTTCCCACTGGCAGAGCCTTGATCTTCTCTGCCACTTACCCAGCAGTGCAGCTTGGGCCCAAGCACAACCTCTCTGGAAGGGCTAAAAGTACTGCAGAAGCCAAGCAAAGGATATAAATCAAAGCTATGTTGAAAGCACGAGGTTACAGATGTTTGTCTGGACAGGAAGTTTCATGCAGGATACCAGGATCATGCAGAAGGAATCTCATGACCTGGTTTCCAGAGCCTTGGATCAATGGTTTCATTTCTTTTCTGCCTGAAAACATACTTGGCAGTGGCCTTCATATTGGACAGATGTGTGATACACATCTACACGCAGGCTGTGGCACACTTGAGTTTCACGTGGAACAGCTGTTGACTTCTACAGGAATTGCTGCTTGTGTTGCTGTAATTAATATTAGTGGGTTTGGATTACTGCTTTCATTATATCTTTGTAAGGTTGTTGTGTCAAGAAGCCACAGTCTGAGTTCCTTTTTCATTTGCCTTGACCACTGGATACATTCAAAAAAAAAGGCCATTCAGGTAGGCTGTATCTCGCCCTCCTTGAGCTTCTGGAGGCCGGGTCTGTAGTGTAAGCAACATGTATGGGCCCTCTGTGTCTCCCTCTTCACTGAAGGTGGCCAAAGTGATTCATTATGGATGTAGGAGAGTGAATCATGCAGCAGCACTGCCTGTCTCTGCTGGTGGTGGGGAGAGCCAGGACGATTAGCTAAGCCCAGGCATTAAGTCTGGGCTAAAGGGGCATGCTTTTCTTGCTCAGAGCCAGGGAAGTGTGAGTTTGAGTTCCAATTAGCAGTATTTAAATGCAAATGAGCATTAAAAGAGCCTGGAGTGCTGCATGTCTGCAAAGGCATCTGTTGCCCACAGACAGATCGATGTGCTGCAGATGCTTGAGCATACTGCATGTGCCCAGAGCTCCTCTTTGCCATGTCTTCAGTGAGCATCTCTTGCATGACGAGACACAGAGACACGTTCCCTTTTGCTGACTCTGCAGGGGCAGCTGTAACTTCTGGCAGGATGTCCAACCTAGCTGTCCATGCACATGTCTTAAAGCCTAGTAGAAGGTGCTGGTAGAGTTCATCTATCAGAAGCCTCACTCCTAGTTTCCATATGCCAGCAGTATGTCTAGGTCAGTTAGAGGCTGGAGATGGTAAAAGTGTACTGGTGCAACGATGCCCTGCACTGAAAGTTAGTTCCTCTTCCGGTGGGATACATCAACACTTCTGAGGTCAGCATGGCCTCATTCATTCACCAGGCAAAGCAGGGGCCACCTCAGAGTCAGAGGCCTTTTCTGTTGTTAGCGTGGTGCAAAAGAGGCATTTGTTATAATTGAGCACTGGAACATAATTCAAGTTGTGTCTTTACAGTTTCTGGAAGATCTCTCTTCCTCTGGGAAAAAGAAGGCTGCTGTGAGTCTTATTTCACTGTGATCAGGTTATTTCTACTGGACAGTGTGAAAAACAAGTCAGGGAGTCTTAGATACCATCTCTTGAAGAGAATGAATCTGGATTCAGTGTAGCTGGATGTAGAAAGGTGAGGTCTAGCAACAACTACAGGGTGCAGTTACTATTCCAGTTGGCCTTCTTCATCTTCTTTTTATAGATATGTTAATATGGTCTTAGTTTATCTGATTTATCTAGTTCAGGCACGTTTTAGTTTAGGGTTGGCATTCAAATCTAAGACTTCTTCTGGAGATACTCTGAATTATTTCATAATTATGAGAAATCCTGGGGAGGTATCTCAGTGTTTACAGAGGAATATCTTGCTGTACCACACTCCAGATATGTCAACACAGCCAAATCTCCTTTTAGTATGTTATAGTTTAATTAGCTCCACTTCTTGAGTCATAATCAGTTTCTCTGGGGCTGAAGCACACACACAAAAGACAAAATGTGAAATGTGAAGAAGTAATTGTGATCTTTGCCACTTGGATTTGGTACCATCTGTTAACACGACTTTTTGTAAAGTCCATTTCCAATTTGTTGGAGTTTCATGCCGTGGATAACATTTCCTTTCGCTGTGAAGCTGTCAGATGTAGCTCCCCTGAGAAAACCATCCTACCAGTCTCAGATCTGGGGCGTAACTCTCTCCTGCTCAAAATTCTCCTGCTTCTAAAAAGCAGCAGCACAGTTTGTTCTAGCTGAGGATCTAGCCCATACAGTCCTTCAAGGGCAAATTCTAACTGGGCAGTGAGCCAAAATGTCATCCCAGAGGCCCAGATGCTGTGAAAACCTTGGCAGAGTTTCCCCAGATGTGCTAGATGCATCTCGACTTCTCAGCCGCAGATCCTTCTTTGCCTTCTCAAGAATATGACTTTACTGTTAACTTGGCCTATTTACTCCTCTGTCAGAAGGGTTGATATTTCTGATTTTGCTTCCTCTTTTTCACTACCTCTGTCTTCCAAAAACAAAGTGTTGGAGGGATTGCAAGAGCTGCTATATCCAGAGCTGGCCAGCCTGTGCCTTAGAGATGTATGTAGTGATTGAGTGCCTCAAAGGTGCCTCTCACGCTGGAACAACATCATTTACAGAGGTCTCTGTGCTCACCAGGGCAGCTGGGTAGTCTGGTCTCCTGGCTGGGGTGAAAGGGGTAGATTGCTGCAGCAGCATCTCTGGGATTCCCAAACCACCCAGCTGTGGAAAGATAGAGTCTGGTCAGCCTCTCCTCCTAACAGTTCTTCCTGGACTTCCCCCGCCTCACAGCTCCCTGAGGTCAGTGGCAGTGTGGTTTGTTAGGCTGGCTGCTCCGGGGCAGTCTGTCTCTCTGCTGCAGTGTTATTCCTGGATCTGTTCTTGCAGCCCTCCATTTTGAACCCTCTGCACTTAACATCTTTGGATGCTTCACTATCAGCTTTTTGGAAGATTTTCCTTGCGTGTCCACTTTTCCACATGTTGGTTACCACTTCTCATGCTTTTCTGATTATTCTCACTGGTGTGCTGAGTCGTGGCACCACGTATGACAACTCTCTCCCCTGTCACTGTTAGCCAGCAGTCACATCTCACTCGTCTTGCCCTTATAAGCTGCAGAGCTCACGGCATCAGGCTGATGGCAACATTTTCATGTGGTGATCAAGAAAGGGCAGAGGGAGAATGACGCAGCTACATGAGCTGAAAGTCTCTCTTGTAACCTGNTATGACAACTCTCTCCCTGTCACTGTTAGCCAGCAGTCACATCTCACTCGTCTTGCCCTTATAAGCTGCAGAGGCTCATGGCATCAGGCTGATGGCAACATTTTCATGTGGTGATCAAGAAAGGGCAGAGGGAGTATGAAGCAGTTAAATGAGATCAAAGTCTCTCTTGTAACCTGCACAGAGAGTAACCACCATTCTCCTAGAAAAGGAACAGAAAATAGCAGATTGTGTTACTTTGTGTAACAATGATTGCAAAAAGAATGGGAAATAGTACACTTCCCTCATATCTTCTGCAGCTTCAGGAGTAGATGAATGACAATTTTTGGTTCCTTCTCCTCAGATTGAGGAGTGGATGACTAATGTCATTGTGACTGATGCCATCTAATTGGCTCAAAAGAATTTTCTGGTGGTTCTCATGATTAACATCACTTCCCATCATGTGCAAACCATTGGAGAGCAAAGACCTCCATTTGAACTGTTGTGGTATGAAGAAGATGTAAAAGTACTGGGTTTCTGAAGCAATTCAATGTATATAAAGTATGTATGAATCAGTATTCTGATCTTCCTGTGCAGCAAGTCATGATGACTGATCTATTTCTACAGTTGCTAATTATATTATGTTAAAAAATACTTGGTGTTCAAGTGACTTTTATGCAAAAGTTCTGTGAGATTGAAATTTAAGGAGGACTCGCCAGGAAGGTATCACCAAAATACTTTGCTTTGAGTCAGTTTGATGCATTTCAAAACAGTTTGTTGAGCTGGGTTGCTGTGTCTTACTTAATATTGAGTCTGAGCCATTTGTGTGAAATGCTGTGGTATTTCTGGGACAGGAAGCATCGTATCCTGATTATTTCTGACAGCCACTCCCACCTCTGCATTATCTAACCAAGGGTATCTTGCAATCTCTCTTACCTACTGTACTGGATCATGGGAGGAAGCTTGGACAGAGCGGCTCGCTTTAGACAGATGAGACAAACTGATGTCAAACTGGGTTAGACCAAATTATTTTGCTTTCGTTCAGCTCATTGAAATTAAGTGTTTCAATTCAGGAATACCAAACCACTTCCTTTTAAAATCAAAAGTGTGGAAATTACGTATTTGGCACTTGCTAATGTCATACTTCGAAGGCGGGGTATGAATTTCTCTGAGATGATGAAGAAATAGGGCTCCATCACAGTGCGCCCTACACCAGCCTAGTGAGGAAAGGACTTTATGCTCAGTTTGAAAGAGGTCAGTGCAAAGGTTTAAAAGAGTGAGTATCACAGCAGCACCTTTAAAAGTTCAAGAGGGAAATATGGGAAAGGGACCTGACATTGTAGCATAGAGTCAAATTAAATATTTCAGAGATGTGTTAGAAATTTGCTGGGATCAGTTGCAGGACTGGAGCATTCATCCAGCTCATTCTGTAAGGACAGGCTTGGAGAAATGGAGAAGCATTATCCATGCTTGTCCTGAAGCTGTGGAATACTGAAGGACAGACTTGTCTGGGTGAAGTTAGAAAGAGCAGAGCCTCTTTGACAGGTGGGTGTAATTTAAGCCACCTGCCTGGGCTGAGTGGAAAAATGCTTTTGAGCAACTCTTGGAAGCACTTATTAGTGGTAGGGGACATTTTACGTGGATATTGCTTGGAAAGGCCATGTGGCAAAACCCCCCAGTGTATCATCATGGTAGGATATGTTGAAGCAACTCTGTTTCCCAAGGTAGAAGTTATTTAGGGAGATATTTTAACTGAGTTTTACCGAGGAAGATTTACTTATCCACAGAATCACAGAATGGTTTGGGTTGAAAGGGACCTTTAAAGGCCATCTAGTCCAAGCCCCCTGCAGAGAGCAGGGACATCTGCAATTAACTCGGGTTGCTCAGAGCCCAGTCCAGCCTGACCTTTCATGTTTCCAGAGATGGAGCATCCACCACCTCTCTGGACAACCTGTATCATTGTTTCACCACCTTCACTTTAAAAATGATTTCCTTACATCTACTCTAATTCTAATTCCTTTAGTTTAAAAACAACACTCGTTGTCCTATCCTACAGGCCTTGCTAAAAGGTTTTTCCCTATCTTTTTTTACAAGTCCTCTGTAAGTATTCTAAAGAAGGAAGTGTTAATGAAGTTGGAAATATGAATCCACTTAAGAAAGAGATTTGGATTCCTGGACAGATAGTGAGACAGGTTTGTCAGACAGTTTGTATGGACCTAAATTTTAAAATGATTTAAAACCATAACTTCCAAGAGTAATTAATGTTTAACTAATGTAATTTCTCAGTTGATAGGGCAACTAGTATGCAGTAGATATCATACAGATATTCTGATCTTGGTATATCTCTAGATCTTGGCTTTCAACATCTTTCCTTCATTTTATTCTCTGACTCTGCTACCAGTCAAAATCTGGGTGATAAAACTGGGTAATTTGACCCAGTCAAAGCTGCCTGGTCAGACAAATATGAGGTGATAAAGTGAAGAAACACAGCTCAAGTGTTAGGAAACAGCTCTCTAATTGCATGAGTAGTAAAATCATGGCACAGATTACTTAGGGAGATAGTGGAATTTTCTTGTCTGAGTTTTTGCAAGAAACAGTGCGATGAATGTTTTTCAGAGATGGTCTAAGTTATTTATTCTGTTTTAGAGCAAGGAAAGAGATTAAATAATCCCTCCAGATTGCTTCTAAATATGGGTTTTTAAGATTCTATTAAGTGGGCACTTTGGGATCTTTTAAGATCACTTCTTCTCAGGTGGGGTCAGGACAAGGACAGACATTGTACTGTGGAAATTTTCCTTATGGCAGGTGTTCATACAAGAACAAGTTTTGGGTTTCCTGAAAAGAATTATTCTTCACCTGCTCTGCAGAAATTCAGACAGGAATGCCCAACTTCCCAGGCTGAAATACTGTGCATCAGATCAGTATAAGCATTCCGGGAAGCTACAACAGATTATGCAAAAATGTTAAAATGTTTTTGTATGAACCTAACTTTTATTGAAGAGTTGTGCTCTACTGATGAGAAACAAAGGAAAGGCATGTGATTAAAATGTGCAGTGTAAACAGCTCAGATTGCTCCTAGCAATTGCATGGTTTTGATTGGGTAACAGATCATGAACTGTATTTGTAAAGATTATTCAGCAGTTTCAAAAAACACAAATATTTAAGAAAACTGTGCCTTTCTGGAGGCACCTGGCAAGCAGATGAAGAACCAAAGTTCATTAATAGATGAGTCATTGCTTCTATGTCCTTGCCTGAGATACCCACATAAAACTCAGCTTCAGCAGGTGGTGTGGTCAGACTGAAGGAGAGTGTGGTCTCTTGGCCAGGTTCTGGCCTGACTTCAGTCTCACACTGATTTGTAGGTGATTTTAAGTAAACAGAGAGGATAAAGTGCCTCAGCTGACAAGGTTCATTAGCACTCTTTTTCCTCCACTTCCTCTTCTCATCCCATCCCTCTCATTGCTTCTTCTGCTCCTCATCGGGCCAGGGATTTGCTGTCCTTTTTCCGGGTGGTGACCACATGGCCAATCTCTGCAAAGCTGACTTGCTGGTGATAGCCCCATAACTTCTTGGCCATCACAGGTTTCTTCCAGGCTACCTTGTCCTTGCTTACACAGGTGATTGTTGCTTATGAAGCAGGGTCTGATTTGCAAATTAAAAACTTTCAATAATTCTCTGTATTTTATATTGAATTACAGAAGCACTGATCTAATTGACTGCGTGGATTTGCAACCAGCAGCTCAGCAGCTGCTTCATGAGCCATCCTTGCAGGAGGGGAACATCAGAAAGATGGGTGAGTTGGATGCTGAGGAGTGGGAATTGGTCTAGTCATCCCAAGAGAAATCCTCCCCATTTGTGAGTCAAAGCCAGCTGTCTCTTGCCTGAGATGAAGGGAATCTCCCAAGGGCAGCTAATCTTGCACCATCTCATCACTTGAGATCAAACGTCATGATATTGGGTCAATAGGTACTTCTAAAAGTGCATGCAAACCTCATTCAAATTCCCATATAGCTCTAGCCAAAACACAAGCCAAATCATGATCCAAATAACCTCCTCCTCAGCCCACCTTCATTGCCGTTCTGTTTCAGTGGCAAATGCAGCATAGAAGAGATGCCTGAATGCTTAATTCAGAAATTTACTGTTTAAGGCATTACTTGTATGAACACCAGCGTAACACATAGAATACCAATGCCCTAAATTTAGTAGTTTAGTCTGAGTCATTTTCACTATGTGGGAGGGCTGTGAAGACACTCCACAGAGTGGAGAAACTTGCTGGTGGTGTCTGTCCAATGAGATTATTTTTTTTTAAAGTCAGAACACGGCAGAACTACAGATATGTTTGTGAGTAAAATGCAGTTTAGTTGCAGACTCCAGCACAGAAGAGGGGCGGTGTTGCTCTCCACCCACTTCAAAAGCTGAAGTCAGGTTTGACTGATACGTATCTCTGACACTGAAATAGGTACAGAATTTTTCATGACAGCAACACACAGACAGAGGTAAACACTCTGGCTGCGTGATTTGGAGGGACATGGTGTGGTGTAATCCCCGGATTTGTCTGTGCAATTACATCTTATTTTCAGATCTCCTAGCAATAGCAGCTGAGTTGTTACAATCCTACGTGTTACCAACCAGCAGGCAGAAGTTATCCCTGGGTTCATTCACTGAGGGGTGAAACGTTGTCCCACTGCAGACCCGGTGACTTCTGCCACATAAGTCATCCAGCAGGGCTAGAGATACACACACAGTCTTTGAGATAGATGTGGGCCTGAGTCATTAGGTGTGGATGTGAAGGAGGCATTTACACTTGGTATTCTGAACTGGTAACACCTTCTTCCCAGTCTTGGTTTTATTCTTGCTCCATTAGCCTTTCTGCATGAATGCAGCTGATATGAAGTTGATACGAATTTGGCAATTCCATTTTGGAGATTCTTCCTGGAACCCCGTGGAATGAAACTGCTCGTGTCCTCAAATGAAAACCTAACTTCGGTACCTTATTTTAGTCAGAATTGATCATGTTTTTATTCTGAATAAAAATTAGTTCTAGCTCAACCCCTGCTCTTTGCGTTGAGAGATGAAGCAAGCAGAGATGAAGGATGTTTTCATGCACCGTATCCTGTCTGATATCAGCCATGGCAGATATGTAAACATACTCAGCCTTGACCCTATACCCTGATTCTCATGAGTGGTGCCACAGAGGTCAGGGCTCTGCTCGCACAGACTGGAGGATCGGTTGTGATGTGTTTAATGCCAGTGAGATGAACTCTTCCTAGAGAAACTCCAGTAAAATCAAAAGCTTGTTAATAAGAAAAGTAGTTAGCTGCTATCCTAAACAAAGCAAAATGCCAAACAAAACCCTGTTCTGCTATTTGTTCCCATGCCAGCATTTAGCTGCCAGGAAAGACCAGTCTTATAAACATGAAATTATATCCATGGCAACATGTAAGCCATGTTTAACTTTGCAGCATGTTAAAAGGTACATTAAAAAAAAATTCTATTTTACTGTTGAGAATAGCAATTATGACTTTTAAGTCAGCTATTTTAACTCAGTCAGCCTGAGAACTGTTGAGTGGTGAGGGTAAGGGCCAGAGGCACAGCTCGTTCCTCAGAGCACTTGTTGCTAGACATTCCCAGAAGGTATTATTGCTTAAATACAGCTTGTGTTTTCTTTACCCAGATTCCTTTAGCAAGGAAGATATGACAGGTTGTGATATCGGACTGCAGTGAAGTTCCACCTGTGCTATTCTACCCTTCATGAGTGAGCAGTGCTGGGCTGTGCAGCTGGCGAGCTCATGCCCTCTTTGGGTAAGTACTGGATTCAAGAGCCTGCTTTGTGGTATGGCACCCTGGGTTATAAGCACCCTGCTCAGGTGCTGTTTAGTGACTCCTGCATCGTGCTAGAAAGCAGACATTGCTCACAGAGTGGGAGAGCAGCTGAAGTAGGGAGTAGACTGAATTAGTGTCTGGGCTCGAAAATGTATTGGGAAAAGTAACAGAAAGATCCTAACTTGGAGCAAAAGCTGAAGCTGAAAACTGCAGATGGTTTTCTTGTCTGTACGATAATGTCAAACCCAAAAAAAGGGAGTTTTCACACTCTGTTGTCTGTTTAGCGCAAAGTGAAAATTATGTACTGGAAAATGGAGCCCTGTGTCTGGAGAAAGCAGCTCTGACTGTGCCTATACAATACCATACAGGGCTCTGTGGAAGTTGGGCTTGACTGCTTTTGCAGAGGTCTCTGAAGCCTTGTTTGTTGTGGAGTGAAGGGACGGAAAAAGAGTAATGGGATGTGTCCTCATGAGTTTTTGTCTATTAACTCCTGCATGATAATGCCTTTCAGAGTGAATTGTGCTGGGAATCACTTCCACAAACCAGAGGTTTCATCTCTAAGGGCAGCAGAACAGCCTGTGCTGGCTATGAGGGCACTGCCAGAGGTCACAATGGCTACAGCTGGATTTCACAAGGTATGGTGGAAAAGAAGAACAGGATGTTCTGGTAGCTACTGTCATCTGTGTCTTGAAACAAAAGGGCTGATAGATGCAGGAACCTGAGTGTCTGGCTCTGAAAAGACAGCATCATCTTGGAAGAACACACGTACTTGCTGCCTTCCCTAGCTGTTCGTCATGGTTCTGGTTTCTCTCTTCTCCTTTTTAGCTGCACAGAAGGGAGGCAAAGATGATACAAGGTGCACTTCATATAGAAATTTACCAACACATGTATTAGCATGTACCTCTCTTCACAGAAAAGTGGAGATGATGTATCAGTAAAACCTGTCCCCTCACTTTTTAGGAGAGCCTCAGACCTGTGTCTAGCCGCACAAGGAGGGTTGGACTGTGGGACCTTTTCCACATTTGTAAAGTGGACACAGACAGTATGGTCCAGCAGGATGAATGATTTGACACTGTACCTCAGTTACTGGAGGTGCTGTGTTCAGTCTGGGGAGAAGAAGTGTCTGAGATGCCTTGCTACTAAGTTGTCTCTGTGCTGGTGTGAGGGGAGAGAGATGAAGCACCAGGCAGTACCAGAATAGCATCCTGAGGGCCCGAATCCACAGTAACTCTTTACGTGGGACTTCAGTGCGACTCGCCTGTTCCATAGTCTTTTGAAATACTTTATCTTCAGGTGCCTGAAATGAGAGCCTAGGAGCCTGAAGTACCTACTTTTGAGAAGAAAATTACTTTTGTTTGTGGGAAGTTTCCTGATAGGACTTCAGGAGTTATTCTGTAGTGAACTTTGGATTCTGCCTTGGGTGGGGATGTCCCTTGTGGAATATGCGTAGCTCAGTCTGTAGAGTTGTCAGTACAAGGCACATTGCTGTATCAGCCCTGTGGGTGCTTTGGCCTTTGCTCTGGATCTTAGCTCTAGTCATGCAACTCTTCTTTTGCAGGATGATAATATCTTTAAACCTGTCTGCTGGGTTCTTCCTGCTTTCATGCTGAAGAGTGTGTGGGAGAATGTGGCCAGGAGTGTAGTGTTGGAATGACCTTTTACTGATGGAGGCACAGTGGAGGTGTGTGCTGCCAACACACTCTGGCAGTGGAGGCACCTATTTCAGCAAAGCTGTGCCTTCTACTGTTCTACTGCTCAATCCTGTGGGAGCAGGAGAGGAATGGTACTTGCAGAAGGCTGGGTTGGAGGGCAGCGGGGTGTGTGACAGCTGTGAGGGTGGACGCCCCAGGTGGGGGTGCCGTGTGTGCCATGGGTTTTACCCCTGTCATTCCAGAGTGCATAGCCACACCTGCTGAAGTCAGTTGTGCCCATGTAGCTGGGACGTCTTCTGCTGCCGTCACTTTTTCTTGGGGAAACCTCCTTTAATAGGTCCTTGAGCGGATTGGGACACACAGGGACTCAGAGACCCCATTAACTCGAGGACTTTCCCCTAACCTTAGCAGACCTCCAGCACCTGGATCCTGACCTCAGACCAAATGCCTCTGTCAGGTAGCTTTGAGGGGAATTTGATAGAATTTTCCTCATTTCATCATTAAGTGCCCACTGGTGGTCTCTTCTTTTGAAGAGACAACAGGACCCACTGAAAGGCTATTTTTCCATGAGGGTAACTTCAGCATACTGGTGACAGCTATGGTGGGTGTCTATTGAACCAAGAGTGTCAAAGCCAACATCTAAAATGACCTTTAGGCTGTTTACTCAAAGCAGTAACAGACTCGCCCCCGACTTCCTGATAAGGCCATCACTTATCAAGAAATAAGAAGAGCAAGTGGCTAGATATGGAAATCATTGTGGGAGTGCCTAATTGAAAACATCCAGCATCGTACAGAAGTAATACTGTACACCAGTAACCTTTGCCTCTTCTGTGGAATATGTATGTAAAAACCAGGAGAATTACCAGGTGTTGGAAAAAAGTTAATTCCAACACAAACAGAAAACCTTTTCTTGGAGAGAAATGTGTATAATTTAACTCAAGTGTCTCCTCATGCTCCATGATTCTGTTTCCTAGATATGGAGTGAAGCATCAGAAATCAATGATTTTCATCTCACTTAAATGAAACTTTTTAGGAGAGGAGTCTAAAGTAAGCCAAGAGATTAGGTAGCCACTAAAAATTCAGTAACCTCTTAATTTAATAGCCAGACATATAGAAAGCTAAGTACCAAATAGAAGCCCACGAGTCTGGTTTCCACTCTAATTTAGAAAATTATGTTCTTTCTTACAAAAAAATTTATACATAATCATAAGACAAATATATATTTTAATACATGCTTTAGAAAGTGCTTGGTATTTTAATGGAATTACCTCATGAAGGTATATTGTAGCATTTCACCATCTCAAACTAAACTTTGCTTCAGCTAGTGCTTACCTGATTTAGTT
This sequence comes from Mystacornis crossleyi, assembly GCA_013400655.1. Classification (NCBI taxonomy): domain Eukaryota; kingdom Metazoa; phylum Chordata; class Aves; order Passeriformes; family Timaliidae; genus Mystacornis; species Mystacornis crossleyi. The sequence continues at coordinate 39,677 of VYZQ01004563.1, forward strand.
GTTTTTTTTCTTTTAATGAATTTTCTATTATTTAATTAATT
>VYZQ01004564.1:8796-26760 GCA_013400655.1 Mystacornis crossleyi
CGCGACGCACGGAGCGAAGGAAGGAAAGAAAGAAGGAGTAACTAAAAGTGTCTGAAAAACCCAAAAATCTCTAATTCTTTAATTTTTCTGAATAGATCAGTAAATACACCAAATTGTTACCATAGTATTTGTTACTGTTAGCACCCAGTACTAATAACTCAGTGCTTTCCCTATGAGAAAAAAAGGAAAATAGTAAGCAGCACTAAATAGGAAGTACTAGGCTGTGTGTGCGCAGGCTCTGGAGATTCTCAGTTCTGCTAATTTCACTCACTGAAGACGGGACATGTGAAAACACACCATCACAAGGAGGTCCAGTATAACATATGGGAAAAACAGCATTAAATATGCCATGAAATTCAACAATGCAATTTGTAAAATGGTACATTTAGACTAGTAGTGGGAGTTTTTGTTACTAATAAGAATCTCAACACAGGACAAACGTGGGGGAGGAGGAGAATCAGACCACATCTGACAGTCTCAGAGGGTTGTAAACAGTATGATGAAAAAGCAAGTGTGTACTGAAGCTCTAACCATGCAACTCCTAGTAAAGATAATATAGTATTAATGTCTCTGCAAAAAGTCCTGTGGACAATTCATCTAGGATAAGTGCATGAGATGCTAGTCACCTTGCTGAAGACAAAATAATCTTAGCTGAAACGTGAGTGAGCAAAAAAGCTAGTGAAATGATCAAAGGGAGGCAAGAGACCAGATTATTGTGATTTAACTTAAAAAACTAACAGGAAAGGGATATAAATGTAGGTAAATTTTGCGAATAGAAAGAAACTCCCCGAAGAACAAACAAACAAACCAACCAATCAATTCTACCAGAAGAACCAGATTATCCTAGTGGTCCACTAATACAGCTACCTTGGGAATCCAAATCAGTTTGGCTGGATGGCCAAGTACAAAGAGTGGGGGTGAAAGGAATAAAATCCAGTTGGCAGCCAGTCACAAGTGGATTCCCTAGGATTCAGTGCTGGGTCCAGTTCCATTTAATATCTTAACTGATCATCTGAATGAAGGGATCAAGTGCACCCTCAGTCAGTTTGCAGATGACACCAAGATGGGCCAGACTGTTGATCTGCTGAGGGGCAGGAAGGTTCTGGATCAATGGGCCAAGGGCAACTGGATGAGGTTCAACAAGGCAAAGCGCCAAGTCCTGCCCTTGAGTCAGAACAACCCCATGCAATGTTGCAGGCTGGGAGAAGAGTGGCTGGAAAGTGGCCCAGTGGAAAAGGCCCTGGGGGTGCTGGTTGACAGCCATCTGAACATGATCCAGCGTGTGCCCAGGTGGCCAAGAAGGGCAATGGCATCCTGGCCAAAATCAGAAAGAGTGTAGCCAGGACCAGGGGAGGGAGTGGCCCCCTGTACTCCGCATTGGAGAGGCCACACCTTTGAATCCTGTGTCCAGTTTTGGGACCCTCACTACAAGAAAAACATTGAGGTGCTGGAGTGTGTCCAGAGAAGGGTGACGAAGCTGCTAAAGGGCCTGGCCCACAAGTCTGATGAGAAGGGATTGAGGGAGCTGGGCATGACGAAGCTGCTGAAGGGTCTGGACCACAAGTCTGATGAGAAGGGGTTGAGGGAGCTGGGCATGTTTATTCTGGAGGAAAGAAGGCTGAAGGTAGAACTTACCACTCTACAAGTACCTGAAAGGAGGCTGCAACCAGGTGGGGATCAGTCTCCTCTCCGAGGTAAGAAGTGACAGGGCAAGATGAAATGGCCTCACATTGTATCAGGGGAGGTTCAGATTGGGGATTAGCAAAAAATTCAAGTACTGGAAAAGGCTATCCAGGAAGTGGCTGTGTGGCTTAGGGACATGGTTTAGTGGGGGACTTGGCAGTGTTAGGTTAACAGCTGGTCTCAATGGTCTTAACAGTCTTTTCCAGTCTAAATGATTCCATGATTCTATGAAAAGTCAAGAATGGGTTTCTGAGATAGTCTTTCAGTGAAACTATGAAGCAAAATATTACACCTATTTTAAAAACATATTTCAAGTAATTTTATGTAAGAGTTAGGTGGCATGATTGCCTGTAGCAGCCGTGTTGGAGCTGGGGAGTTCATATATGGTACCAATAACAAAAATCTGAACATTCAGTTAAAGGAGCTAATCCCACTGGAAAATCCCACTTCATTCACAACAACTATAGCTGAGCAACTGGGAGAAGAATATTTTGTTTCCATAAAACATTTATCAAGGAGACAGATCAAAGTACACGGTAGTTCAGAGCTCTTTGTATGATCACTGAATCTGCTGCAATGTGTTTACAGTCTGCCTAACCGTTTTTTAAGAGAATATGACCAACTTAACCTGAAACAAGTGACTGACTGGAACAAAACTTACTAGCACCTTATTATTTGGAACAAAGGGATTTATTAATATTTATGTTTGAAACCTGTTATTGAAGTAAATGATATGTTTTAGAAACAATAATATTACTCAGTTGCATGGAATTTCAAAGTAAACTTTAAAAATCTGTTGGCATTTTAAAAAGGATTTTGTTATTTCAGCTACAAATCTATGTAGGGATTGCTAGCTATAAACCTGAGGCTTAAAAAATCATGTCTTCCAGTGGCTGGATGCAGGATGTACTTTATTTGTATTGATTTTCACATCAGGAAACCATATTGATGAAAAGTTCTTTTGCTAATAACAGTATTTCAGATTGAATAATAAATTATAAGGAAAGAGGAAAAACCTAAAAATCTTTTTATAGAAGGTAGTTAATGAATATAGCACAGTATAAGTCTCACTGTTCTCCATCAGCACTTACATTTATGACCTGTTGAGCTGGCAAGCTCACCAACAGGTTTATGTATGTGACCTGTAACACATCTACAGATGTACCACTACCCTCACAAATGGAGGGACAAAGAGAATATCCTTAATTGAATGAATGGGTTTTAGGCAACTAAATTGGAGCAAATCTTACACAGAATATGCACCAAGAAGTACCTTTTGATATGTTCTATTTAACTGTAACACAGCAGGTAAGAGCCTGCCCTCCTGGTGTGTTCCTATAAAACGTGCAGTGGGTGTGGTGGCTCTGTGAACCCTTGCAGGCATGCCAGCTGAATGCACCATGGTAACCACGCTGCAGAGTGGCTCTGACATTTAGGAAAAGGCAGCTGGGAGAGACTGCAGGATAGTCATGGAAACACTCAGCCAGCTCTTTCTCCATTAGTTACTTGGGAGGAAAGTTCTTCCAGAAAACAGAGTAGATAAAGTGGCAAACTGACAGTTGATTCATGGAGCCATTAAGAATGTCAGGGAGAAGTAGGCAACAAAACCCTACATGATTATTTGATAGTGGAAAAAAGAAGAATTTTATTATGCAAAAGGGAAACAAGTCATGGCTGCGCTCTAAGAGAAGAAATAAAGCAATATGACAGAAAGTGTCCAATGGAAATGATAGGAAGATTTCTTTTCAGAATGGGATGAAGTGAAGAGATACAGGAAGTCATCCAGAAAAGCTCTTTTTAGCACATGCTCCACAGCTTCTCTAAGAAAAAACCCAAATGATTACAAAGGGAACTTCAGATGTGTGATCAAGCCACTGCAACGGATTATCATCAGTTGCCTTCACACACAGGAGAACAAGTACTGCTCTCATTTTGATCAGATACACATCACATTAGGACTGGCAGGTGTACAGATCTCATCTTGGTGGCTAAATGTGTTGGTAAAGATCAGCCATGATAATGTACTGAATCTGTTTGAAGTGGGTACTTACAGCTGAAAAACATGAAAGCTTGCCTTTTTTGAAGTATGTTCCCACTCCTTAAGAATGTATATTACACATTATCTATTGCCTGTTTGTGCTCATCACCTTCCATCTGTTTTGGATACTCGGAAAGCAAGTGAAATACAGATTAAACAGGTAATGTGCTGGTGTTCCTCTGTTCACACATGCCACAGCCCTACTGTAAAGCTAGGTTTCAAGAAATTACATTTGAATTATAATAATAAAAAACCTCTTAGCTTATGATTTTTCACTGACTAGAACTCCGGCCATAAATATTTGCTTTCCTGAAAAACAACAGGAAAAAATATAACAGAGATTGATCATACTGTGCTGTGTATATGGAAAATAGTCAAAACATGAACAAGCAGGCAGAAAATCCACTCTGTTCTGAAACAGGAGAAAAGAATTTATCGATCACTGACATTATTCTTAAATACTCCAGCAACAATAATTTTTTCAGTTTTTCCTTTCAGTTACTCATGCAGGACAATACAAAATTGTGTAGTTGTTGTTATGGGCTTGTTTATGACCCTAACCCAGTAAAAATATTTACAACCAGTCTATAGCCATGCACCCAAGCCCTGAACTGACTCCTTACACAGCTAGGGAAATACCAGAAGCTGGGAAACAAATTTACAAGTCCTTACATGTAAATGATTCTTTTTCCTAGCATTCAACACATTATCCCTCTCTTTGCTTTTACATTTTTAATATCTTAATTTTCTTAACTACCCTTTGAAAACGTCTCTTATTAACACAGTTTTCATCAGATAAAGTGCACTGACAGAGGAGACACTGACAAAAGGTAAACAGCTTAGGTTTCAATTGCAGCATCTATGATTAAGGATGAAAGAAGACAGCCAATTGTTTCTGTGACTCCTAAAACAGGATCAATGCCAGGCAATATCAGAACAAGCCACAATTTACTCTCTTATAAAGGAAGCTCTTGGAAGAGAGCAGAAAGAGGCCATCGCAGCTTGTATATGGAGTTTGTTGCAAGCAAGCTGTTGAAGCATAGCAGGAACCAGCTAAATATTCATGCAGAGAGACCTGGCTTCTCACAAAAAGGACTTGTGCACTTTTCGCAGCTGGAAGAGATGCTCAAGAGATGCTGAAATTCTGTGATTCTGTCAATCAAATGATTGAGGGAACAATTCAACTGGTAAATCTAGTGGCAAATGCGGAATATTGCAAGACAAATGCTGATGGGTTTTCTCAAAATGAAAAGTTTTGGAATTTTTTTTTTTTTGGTGGGGAAAAGGTTTTAACACTTGAATATGATACTCCATAGTACAGCACAAAATTTCAGTTAAGTTCATTTACAGTAATTTGTAGGAATTCAGCATTCAAAATTTAGAAACTGAAATAGCATGTGCTGCCCCTCCTATGCTTTCCCCAACTAAGTCAAGTGCACTTGCAACATGGCAAGCTCACATCACTCCCTGAGCTTGCGGAGGCTGTGCCTTCACGGAACCAGAGAATATGCTGAAGGGAAGGGACCCATCAGGATCATTGAGACCAACTCCTTGAACTGTGCAGGACATCTCAAGAATCACATCATGTGCCTGAGAGTGTTGTTCAGATACTTCTTGAATTCAGACAGGCTTGGCGCTGTGACCACTTCCCTGAGGAGCTCTGGGGCACCTGAGCCTACAGGAAGTCTTTCTGCTGTCAAGAGAGAAGCCACACTCCACTGTCCCCTCCTGCCCAGGATCCTTTCTTGTCCCCTTCATCTTCCTTTTCTCACTGACTTGTCTAACCATGCCCCTTTGGGGGACTGCTTTAATGCTTATGGGTAAAAGAAGATTACATGGAAAATCTTTCTAGAAGGGTTTGATATCTATTGAATTAATGAGATACAGCAAGGTCAGGAATGGCTTCAAATTTGTGAGTAAATTGCACAGAATTATTTATTAGGTATTATCAAACTGTGCATACTGAAATGAGTGGGGTTTGAATTCATCAGGAAAAAAATGAAACCTCTTATAAATACACCAGAATAGTCTTTGAGTAAAAATGTCAGTAAGGAAGTCCTAAAAAAATTGCATGTAGCAGATAATTAAACAAGGCCTTCTGTAAACGTAAGCAATATGACAATTATTTGCTGTCTCTAAACTTCACAAATCCATAGATCATCTTGATATGGAGGTGATGATCTCAAAGTAATCATCCGTGCATTTGGTAAGCAAGTCGACCCCAAGAACATAACTTTCCTACTGCAGCATAGATTGAATGCATTTGTAAATTAGAAATAATTCAGTAGTAGGTGCATAAGGATACTTTTACCATCACTTTGAAGGGCAAAGAGGCTTAACCAGAGGCTGCAGTCTATTGTGAGATATTCAAAATTTGCTTTTTCCATTTTATTTTGGTATATTCCCAAAGACATCAGTCTTTAAAAAGCTTTTCATTTCCAAATGCATTTATTTAATGGGAAGCTTCTACATTTTTCTGACTCCTGGACAGACCCTGGCATAACAGCAGTGCCACACCATGCAAATACCTCAACTTAGACTTCTGTTCTGTACAGAAACCAACCTTGCGTTTGACAAATCTAGAGGATGCTCAGAAAAAGTTGCTTTGCACTTTGTGAAAATGACCCAGTGGTTTCCTTTTTTTATACCATTAAAGCACTGAGATGAAGGAAGGAACAGTCTTATCTGAGTTTCTTACCAGGAAACTTTGGCAAACTGATCACTTAAATATTAATTTAAATAAAAATGCTATTAATTTAGCAGTGATGAGGCAAATATGAATACCAACATGCAGTTCTTCACACCCATCCTACAAGCATCCAACTTTGAAAATTCCATGAATTTAGCGTTCAATTCTCTTACTTCCTCCCCAAAAATCCCTTGAAAATTTTCCAGTCAGTTTATCCAGGAAATATTACTGAATAAAAGCTAAATAAATTCCACTTTACTGCTAATAGCTTTCTACTGCTCAAAGATCAGCTTTCTTCACTGAAAAGAAAGCTTCTTGTAAACAGACTTCTGAACCATATCATTTTATATGAATTCAAAATCCCCAAATATACTGAATATACATCTTCGTGTTGAATAACATGCTTTTTGTTGTTGATGCAGTACACTGAGGTATCTTAAAAGGAATTTTTAATGGCCAGAAATGCCAGCATGTGGCTTTTCACTTGAGGGCACCTTGTCCCTTTGATGCAAACAGATGCTTAACTATGTAATTTCTGCTGTGGAATCATCAGCTTTCCAAAAACAATAACAGTGTAATAGGCTTTTTAATTAGCAGTCCTGTGAATTTAGTGACAAAAAACTGGAAGCACGAGTGACTGTGATCTGGGGGCTATAAATACATGTAATGAGCTATCATGCAAGAGAAGGTATGACATCCTCTGAAGCACAGCGTCTACTAAAAAAGACAAGACCTTCTGCAGAACTATTTTTATGAGTTAATAAAAGAATGTTATTTTCATTTCCTATGCTGCACCTTTTATTGAAGGAATCCACACAGCCCAAGAGCATAGGATTTTCTTTATTACCCACAACTGATACAGCACATCAGTCATGATTATGCCTGGTTATATACAAAGCACAAAACAATGTATTTCACAGGAGGTCATAAAAAGACTGGATCTTCTCATGAAGTTATGCTGATACTGCCATTGTAGTTACTTAGCAAGGAAAAAACCTGAACTTAATTTGGTATGCATCATCTCCCCAGAACACAGTTTTATCAAGCCACTAACAGCAGAAGGTTTCATCAGCTCTTGGCCAGGGCTCTCTTGGAGGCATTTCAGTCTGGTCTGGTGGAACTGTCCGTTAAAGCAGTCGGTTCAGCAGACAGCTCCCGGATCCCACCTCCAGCAGGCTCCTGCTGGTGCATCCCATTCTCCCACACAGGCTGACTGTCAGGATTTGGCTCACAAAATGGCTCATCTATCATGCTGCACCCTGGGGGTGATGGCCCGGACCCAGACCCCTGCCCTTCCCTCCTGACTCCCTTTGCCCTGCTCCTGGAGAGTCTCACAGGGAGCGTGCCCCATGCCCACGCTCACACAAACTCATCAGCACAGCCTCTCCTTCACTGTAGCTGCAGGGCAGGGAGCAGCACCTGCATGCCTGACCTTGTCCATTCTCCCAGCAGACGGCTGCTTAACATGGAGAAAGGACGAGGATGAGGGGAAAACTTCAAATTTTCCACTTTATCTGGATCAAACTGGGGGGTAGCAGAAGCAGCAGACATTTTACAGAATAAGCAGAATTAGCTACCAATATTAAAATCATTCTGTTGAGCCACAGCTGAGATAGTGCAGATCCTTCCTCACTTTTTAGGCTGTGTGAAAACCGAAATACACCCATACATTGTTATGGATATAAGCAACAACATAATTTTCCATAAACTTCATGAGCAGTGACTTTGAAATAGAATCTCCTCAGTATTTAAATATAATAGAACATTTGAAATTAAAATACTAGATCTTGTTTGGGCAAGAAAGAAAATGGCTGCTGAAAACAAAGGCCATTTTAATTTCTGAGCCAAACTACAGGCATGACAAATTAAAGCAATCACTGCAAATTCACAGCACTTGGGGTGGCAAACCCAGCCTTTCAAAACACAACTAAAGTTTTGTCTGTGTAGCAATAGTAACGGGAATGATAAACTAGGAGAATATCCCCAGGAGGCTGTTGAATCAGACACAAAAAGGTAACAATTTCAGGTTTAACCAGATTAGTTCAATTATATCAACAGGGGAGAAAATCAAAGAAATCATTACATTTAGGCATTGTTACTGAAGGAAGTATTGTTGCAAGAGCCAGAAGAGCATCATCACTATGCATTATTACTCAGAAACACTAGATATTAAAAATTAGCTGGAAATACCATAATTAATAATCCTGAGGGACAATGAGTTGTGTATGTGTCAGCAGTGGGCTTTTGCAGTCAGGAAGACAAACACTACCCTGGGCTACCTTAGCAAGAGTGCAGCCAGCAGGATGAGGGAAGTGACTTTTTCCCTCTACAGCACACCAGTGAGGTGACATCAAGAATGCAGAGTCCAGTTTTGATTTCCTTCTGAACCCAGTATGAGATGGATATTTAGAAACCAAGGGCCGCTGAGATGGTCTGGGGACTGGAGTACATCATGTATGAGGAGATGCTGAGGCACCTGCGTTTGCTGAAGTCTAAGCTGAGAGAAGGAACTTAGCTGAAGTCTCCTGCTCTGTAAAGGCAATCTACAGAGCAGTGCACAAGGAAAAGGTGAGAGGCAATGGCCGCAAGCTGCAATAAGAAATACTGCAGCTGAATAAAGAAAAAAAGTTTTCAAAATAACAGTGGAACACATTGAACAAATTGCAGCATCTCCTTTGGAGATTTTCAATACTTTTCCTGTTTCAGCTTTGATGTTCGTTCCTCTTTGAGCTGAGGCTGAAACCACATGATCTCCAAGGACCCCTTCAAACCTAAATTATGCTGTGACTCTGTGATTCATGATGCTTCTCCCCAGAGAAAAAGGAAATATTACTCAGATTCTGCTTGCAAATAATAAAAATGTTCTTTGAATACCTGGAGACCCATCAGTTTAAATCAAAATTACCCTTTCCTCAAGATCAGAGTTGCCAATATTTATAAGGCAATTGTGTAACAGAGTCTCACATAATAAACGGCAGCACAATCCGAACATAACACTCTTACATGGTGAGACAAAGAACACTGATCTCACTATGGTATTCATTTACATAGTACATTCAATTTTTAAAAATGTTTAAAACCCTTGGCTTTGGTAATTCCTGGAAGACTGTTTAGAATCTCTTGCTTTTAACAAATTTCAGCTGTGGTTTTTTTCCCCTAAAGCACATAACTTGTTTGTTATGAACATGAACCAAAATCCCAAGAGTGAAACCCAACAGAAAGACATTTCACTGGGGAAAAACAAAAAATCTTTTTCTGTGGTATCAGTTGCCAGTTTTACATGTGAACTTTTAGACTTGGACCTTTCATGGACTACTATAAAACAGCCATATTAAAAAAACTCCAAACATCAGAACCAGAAAACATCATTTTATCATTCCTTCTGCCAAAAACAATGAAGATAAGCAAAGCATCAAAAAAAATTACACTCACCTCTATGAATTTCTGTCACCTCTATAACAGAAAGTAACTGAAGCTCATATTACTTGCTTTATGCTTTGAAATAATATGTGAATGACTAAAACTAGTGGTATAGTTAAATACTGTCTAAATGATCTTTGCTTATTAATCAGTATGTAACTGATTTAAGGAAATCGAATTTTCACAGTACACTAGGTTTTTCTACAACAAAAAATGGCTGGATTCACTTTTTGCCATATGACATCCTTTGAAAATATTAATGATATTTTAAAAAATTTCTATGACTGTTTTAATGAAAAACACAATGAAAGGTTGTTAAAATAGTAATTTTTACAAATAGGCTAGCTTCAGGATCCCCTTATTCCAGAAAAAACTGGATGCATCTGTAACAAAAACTTGCACCTTCCAGTTCGTTAACACTGTATTTGTTTATGCAAATACATGCAAAGTCAGGACACAAAAAATTAAATTAATGCTTGCAAATGCAAGCTTTGTCCATGGCTTAAAACAGAGCCCTTAGAAGTATTAGAAAATGTTTCAAGTAGCATTTATGATTTCATTATACATTTACCCAAGAGTCAAAATCTGATGATGACTCACATTAATTTACAGCTTGTGAAATTGCTTTATTATGAAACTTAACCCTCAGAAACTGGATGATTTTAACAGGTAAGACTCTCTAGTTCCATCTTAATTTCATCTCACAGCACCATCCCAGCAAAAGAGTGTATTGACCCATTGTGGCTAATGTATCTGAAATTTCTTATTTGATATAAAGAATTACATCTACTCAAACGCAAGTTAATTTACCAAGCCAGTTGGATTTCTCTTACCCATGGTGGATTAGACTCTATGGTTGCAGGATCCCCAGGCCCATTCAAAACACTTCATTGGCACACTGAGTCTAATTTTTCACCTCCAATGAAATTTTTCACTTTCAGTCTTTCAGTGAGCAGGTTATATGACAGAAGAATATAACTGGTGTCTGAGGAAAAGATGTACTGGCAAAGTGTAGTTCATCCATTCAGAAGCGTGCATGTTGGTCTATGTCTCACAACCATAAGCCTGCGCTAGGTACCGGGATTATGCATACAGTACCTGACATTGCCTGCCTCAGGAATAAAATAATTTAAGTTATTATAAATTAAGGGAATCAAAACCTATATGCTTCAGTCTCTAGACTTCTGTGCCTCCAAAACACAATGATAAAATCTGTAATTTTTATTCACATTCAGGAAGACTGTCTTTTTATTAGTGAAAGCTAAATTTGTGTATTCTACCTTACACCATGAACCAATTACCTGGTATTTCAGCAAAGCATCCCATAACACTCAGCTGGCAACACAGTTGCTAGCTCTAAGTTCCGAGTGCCTGATGCACATGCAGCCTTCCCCAAAATCTTTGGACCAGGAATGGAGTCAGCTGTGTTAACAACACTGGGGCACAGCCAGCTTGTGCAGCAGAGGGCCTGGTGAGGCAGCAGCAGCAGGGCGGGATGCACCTTGGGCAGGAGGCTGCAGGAGCAGCAGGGTGCTGGGCAGGGCTCACAGTGCTAAGCAGGGCTCCTGTAAGGGTCTGAATGGGGAGAAAGGCTTTGCCAACAGTTGAGTCACTACAGCAAAGCATATGAATTGAGATGACTACACACAGGTACCTCATACGTTAAGGGAGAGAAACAACAGGTATGGACCACCTGACATGCCAAGTCTGTGCTATTTTTCCATACAAAATATCTATCAAGGGTGACCGATGGATGCTGCAGCAGCTGCACAGTGCATGGGTGCTCTGTGTAGTCTAGGGAAGAGCTGTATTATCTGATATCCTAAACGAACCCCATTTGCTATCCTTTAAAGATTGGCCTCTGGTCACCAGGAATCCAAGAGGTTTATCCCTGCAGTCCTCTAACTACAAGATTAAAAAATGGATCAACTTTGAACATGAAATACTGTATTGATTGATCTTATGCTTGAATTTTGCACTACAGTCTAAGTGGGAGTTTTCATTACAAATCTCATTTTGAAGGGTTTATGGCTAGCCTGTTTCAATTATCTCTAGGCTTAAAACTTATTAGATATGTTTTACACTAGAATATAAAAACTGTCTTGAAAATGAGAAAGAGAGTGAGGAAAAATAAAAAGAATGGTGTAATTATCCTTAACTACAGGAACATATTTTGAATGCAATTTATGAAAGACTGAAATTTGACAGTCCTTATTTTTCATAGTTTGGTGCTTTTGAAACAGTAACTTAAACAATTTAGAATATAAGAGTCTACAAACATCAATAAGAACTCACTTCCTACATGTTGGGCAAAAGACACCTAGAACAAAATTACCTTTTCAGTATTACTGAAAGCACTTGACTTATTTATAAGAATGTAAGAGGCTAATTGTGAATTTCTCATTGTTCTTCTTTAATGAGGCAACGGTCATGCAGAATTTCAGGGTATATCTTTCTTACTCATGCAAATGAGAGAGACAAAGTGACTGGGTTTTTAAGAGAGTCAGGGTGGGACTTGGAAAGTATGTTCAAGTGCTCAGAAGCACAGGGTAGAAGTTCATATGCAGTATATGGATAAGTTCTTTCCCACAAAATGTGCAGTGCCTTTTTTCAGCCTTTCTGTCTGCTTTTCAGATTTGCTAGAACAGTAATGTTCAGATGATAAACGAGCACCTAACTGGCCCAGCCTTCAAGTAAGTCATGTCTCAGGTTGGGATTTTAAGGATGAGGACTTTCTCTTTCCAAAAGTAATAGATGTAATCTATTACTAAGTAGACTAAACTACTTATCTAAATAGACGAAAATACTCTCCTACTGTAAAGTTCCCATATTTTTAAGATTCCATTTTCTATACTTTAGCAATTGTTTAGGCATAGGGTAAGTAGTATACAGACACATGAGGCTATTAAAATTGTAACAATGAATATGAAAATATCAAAGTGAAGTAAGTTATTCAATAGGCAGTTTTGCTTACCTGTGTATGACCAATCAATCTCTTCAATCAATTTCCGCTGTTGTCTATAGTATCCGTACACCGAATCTGCAAAATAGTAATGAATTTGCAATTTTAAAAACAGAAGCCTAACAGGACCTTGAAGTGTTGATGACATGCCCCCCTCCAACAAGATAATCACTCTTTTAATTACTGATTAATAGTTTATTTTGTCCTTATCTTGGACCTCAAATGATAAGCACTGATTAAACAGAATATAAGTATCATTAACATTGTAGCATATTAAGGACACAAGCAGAGCAAACAGAAGTTTTCCAATCCTTCCCTCCTTCCTTCCTCCCTCCCTTTGTTCCTCTCATTACAACCGTTCCTCCTCTTTTAAAATTAATACAACTCTCCCATGAAGAAATCCTCTTTTGTGATGTCTTTTTGAAAGAACCATTTCAGATAACTAGGACGTCAATGAGAGTTAAACTTTTGCTTCAGTGTGGTCATGACTTTACATGTTTTCTGTAACTTTGTACTGCTGATACAAGATAAATGATACAGATAATGAATAAAATACTCTAAAATATAATTTCATTGTGTTCTATCATTGGCATAATTATAAAGTATGTGAGATTACTTGTATACATAAAGTTGATGGAGAGAGAAGGTTAGATATTAGTTACTTTTAAATTATATTTTTCTAGAGAGAAATATCTTACTGTATAAATGCTCATTGACTTACTCTGACTACTGAATAACCTTCACTATTATTCTTTTTATGCCAGTTCTAGGGCAATTCTAGCAACACAGTGATACGGACAAATAGATGACTATGCTCCCAAATAATTACTAAAGCATGTAAATTGCAGATACAGGTTTTTTGAGGCTATCATTTCCAGAGCCATAATGTTAACCAACTTCATTACTGTTCTAGAGAAGTACAATACAATTTATCTAAGAAATATTTGCCCTCGAGCATGTTGAACACACATACGGATTGCTTCCTTAAGAAAATGCCATAGAATTCTGCTCATACTCTGCAATAAATAATTTAATGAAACTGTTTCATAATATCCATTTCTGTTTCTCTCGTGCAGAAATGTAGTGTTGATTACAGGATGTTAAATCATAATTGCTATTTGCAAGCTAAAACGTTTGTGTGTCTTACAGTGACTTTCTGCTACCTATCTGAAGTCCATGTTTTATTAACTTCACCAGACTTCTGCCTCCTCCATGTGATGTGATTGGCCTTTAATATTTTTCTCTTCTCCTTCTCCCCCCCTGCCAAAATCCCCCGAGCTATCCCTTGTAACAATTCACAACATTCACTCATGACTAAGATCAAACAGGTAAGTAAGGACAGTGGAAAAGGATTTACATGCACCAACGTTGTCTTTGGACCACATTTCCAAGTCAATGTGCATTGTGCCTGCTCTTTCAATTAATTATGGAAAGGAAAGCTGTGTAAGTTGTGATTCACAGCTGTCAGTTGATGTCTCCAGTTTCCTCCTTTATCCATTGTCCTCCTAATTGCTACTTCCCACAATCAGTTTATCAGTCACATGCAAACTAAGCAGTGGCTGGGCGTGAGAGCTTCCCACTACTTTTAAAATTTCACAGGGAGTTCTGATGAACAAAGAGTGATAGTTTCAATAAACAAGAAAAAAAGGGCAAGGTTCACTTTGTTTGGTACATTACACACTTAGAGACCCAGTAAATCTTATGGGAAGTCTTTAAAGATTCCAGGAGGTGCCAGGAGCTGATACACCTTCTTTCTTCTGCTATTTATCAGCTGTATGCCCACAGCCCCTCCACAGCTGAAGATTCACAGCTAGCATGAGTGGCAGAGGAAAGTGCTGTGTGAGTGTGAGGACAAGCCAGGCAGCAACTGTTCCTTTGAGCTGCTGGTGTAAATTGCCCTGGGAAACACAAGCATGCATTCTGTCAAAGTGTAAACTGTCAGTGTTAAACAGCTAACAGTGAAGAGACCAGCTGGAAGGAAATTATTCAACTTTTAAATTTTATTTTGTTTAAAGTTAAAAAATTGACGTCCCTCTTGCTGATATATGAAAGCAGGTACTTCTGTTTAAATACTGTATTTAAATTCCTTGCATTTAATTAAAATGAAGATGGGAAGAACATCTTCACAAAAAAAAAAGAAGGCAAAACTGATGTCAGGTTTGTGGTTTTATACGTAAATCTATGATACTGATTGAGCTTGATCAGCTTGACAGTCTGCATGACTCCTATGGCACCGACTGACGTCTCCAGCCAGTGCCTAAAATAGTTTGAATTTTACTGGATGAGGTGCTGCTTTATGAAGCAAAAAATACTAAATATTCTTTTTGTTTCCAGGAAGCAGTTGAACATGTTTCCATAAATCGTTGATTTATGCACAGAACAGGGCAGCTTGGTTTTGGGATCATGTTTTAAACAGTTTTATGGTTATCATTCCATGCCTATTAAGGAGACATGCAAGACATCATTAAATGCTTCCCCTCCCCCACCCTCCTTCAAACGCAAATGTTTCTGTCTGAGGCTGTAAGACTTGTTTCTTTTTTATACGCAGTCGAAACAGTATGTGCCCCAGTGCCCAAGGCCCATGAAATAAGAAATAATGGTGGCAAATGCTTCCCTGCTATTCATGGGTAGCAGGACTGACTGATTTGCGACTGACCCTGTCTCATGTTCAGTCACAAGGGCAACGAAAGAACATGATCTCTGGTTAAAGCATAGTGCTAGGAGTAATAAGATCTTGTAGATACTTTTTCCTGTTTAAAACATATAAATAACCAGATTTTCTTTCTGACATGAGTTTGATATTCCTTTTGTATTTACTGGCCTCAGTCGAACTGCTTTTGATTCAGTGCTGTGAATGAAACATTCTAATCCTCAATATATTTATGCATATCTAAAGGTGAAAAATTAATAGCTTTAATGATTAACAGAAAAAATTGTCTGTGAGGAATATCCTCTTGATTTGACACTCTGTGCCAGAAAAATGAGTCAGAGAAGAGAAAATGAGACCTTAAGCCTCTGAATTCTGTTGGGGAAATTCCTCTCAGAGATGCTGAGGTAACAAGCTCCAAGAATCCACCAGAGATCCCTCTCCTAAGCCTTGGTAGAAAGGGCTTTCTAAGGACAGTGCTCGAGAGACTGGGGATGGGGCACTCAGTGTGCTGCTTTGCTACAAAGGATACAAGCTCAGGCATAATCTGGGACTGAGATTTATACCAGGATGCTGTAATTTTCCCCTTTATGTCCTTTGTGCCACAGCAGTGTCAAGACATACCAGGCTGCCAGACTCAAGAGAAAAAAGGGACAACCTTCTTGTGGTTTTACCTCCACTCAGCCCGAACTTGTGAGTTGCACCTGCAGTGGAGTTGGCATTTATGAGATTCTGACACCAGAATGACTTATTTATGGGAACTGGGACACATTAAGTAATGTCAGTGTTAGTGAGATCTACAAAAGGGAAACTGATGTTCTGCATGTACAATATGGGTAGATATTTTCAGCTATGAATTTAGATTACAATCATGATTTGGTACTGGAATACATGGTCCAGCCAATATTTTCCTCCTAAAATTTAATTTGAGAGAAAAGAGGATAGATTCTAAAGTCATAAGCATTCATCTGGTGTAAGTGGATAATGGCAATGTGTTACAGTCATGGAGATAAAGGCTTTGTTATTAAAATTCTAATTTACATGGGGAAGATTCAGTGCATGGTTCTTAGGCCGAGGAAATACACAGGAACTCTCAGAATACCAGCAAGGATAAGCAGTCACTGAAAAATGTGATAATTTTCTCTTTGAGAAATACAGAAGCTCTTGTATCAAACAAATTGTGTCTCATGAGAGCTCAGCTATGTACACTGGTATTACTGACTGCAGGAGCAGGAAGCTGTGAAAATCAGAGGATTACACAGGTTTGGAAAAGATTTAAAAATCTATGAAGGAGAAATCCACAAACACTTCTTAAACACAGTGACACCATTTTTTGCTCACTAAGTCCGTTGATGAAATTGGGAGGATTATACTGAGAAATTCTCATTGCATATTTTCCCTCTTTTAACCCACTTGCCTTGTCAGTTGGCATTGGTTATTATCAGAGACAGGTTGGCAGGCAGGAGGCTTATTTGTAGATTAAGATACACATGTCTCCACTGGAGAAGAATTAGGAATTGTAGAACAAACTGAAATGGCATGGTAATAGCAATGCTTATACAGGGTAGCTGAAAGAGAATCTGTGCATGGCTACATGCAGAAGTGGGACACCAGACAAAATTGCTGCAAAGAAGTCAAAGAGAGAAAGACAAACTGCAAAAATGGCATACCAATAAATTTAAAAGAAGAAGCTACATGTAATTAACAAAAGAGATGCTCGGGGCTTGTCAAATATGAAAAGAACACAAATATATCTGACAGTTTCATTATACATGTTCTGCTTCTGAGAAAGTTAAACAGAGCAAAACCGTGCAAAATCACATCTGATGATAAATGGACTGCTTCTTCAACACTTTAAATTTACTTTTTTTAGCCTCTTTCATTGACAGGAAGGTCACAGGATCAACTTCTATATCTTTCATCGATCTCATGATGGTGTAGCTTCATTGCCTCAACTGAAATAACTCCTGATTTACACTGGCAGAGGAAATGAAAAGATTCAGAGCACAACCTGCTAACAGTCTTGATGTTTTAAAAGACAGTAGCTAACTATAAATCCCCTTAACAGAATGATCTACATTTGCCTGAGTAAGGTCTCTCTCTTCTTATGAATGTATTTAATTATGTAATGCCATCTGTAAAACTCTTAAAAACACAAAAAATACTTTAATAACCTCCCTCGACAATTTCGTATATTCTTTCTCCCTGAACGTCAAAATGTCTAAGTCTTCTGTCAAGACTTGTCTGAGAACTCTCAACACCCTTAGTGAAATTTAAATATCTTTTTTTTACCCACAGTTTCTTCTGTGTATGCTTATATCAGGCTTTGGTACATGATTGGTTATATATAAAGAAGTCAGTCCCCTCCATCACACTTAAGTGTAGGCTGCTCATTTCAAAACAGATTGACAAAAAGAGACTTATCCTGAACTAAATATAAAGCTAAAATAAAACTCTTCTTACAATTTGGCCACTGTTGAGTTTATTCACTAACACAAATTGTGTTTTAATTAAAAAAGATAGAA
>VYZQ01004565.1:0-38292 GCA_013400655.1 Mystacornis crossleyi
GCCGGCAGCTCCGCACCAGCAGCAGGATCGGGAGGGGAATCAGAGCGGTTTTTCTGGCTTCTAGAGCAGAGCATACAAAAAGCAGGAGGGTCAGGGGGAAATGCTATCTCTGAAAACCAAGCAAAACTTGCTCTTATATCAGTTTCAGTCAGGACTTCTAATTTCTTGTCATTTAAACTTGGATATATCATGGGAAGTGGCGTAAGGAATCACTTCTCTGTCCTGCCTGGCTCAGGGGCTGTCCATAGGCACAGGAAATGCATACTGCTGCTTCCCAGGGAATCTGGGTTCGGCCCATTCCAGACAACACCATCATCAAACCCAGGAATGCCACACAACCTTTATTTGATAAAACATGATGACACAGACCCCCAAACCCAGGAACAAACACATACATCCTGTAGAGCAGTCAGCTCCCCAGCATCAGTAACAGCCAGGAGTGGGTCCTTTACCATCAGCCAGAGTGGCCTCAGCTGTGGAGCTCCCCCAGGTGCTTCTAGTCAGGAAGAGAAAAAAATATGGAAAAAAGAAAAATTTTTAAAAAGACAGGAAAGCAGTGGGGGTGAGAGAAGGGAAAAAAACCCAGAGCAGAAAAGAAACATTTAAAAAAGAAGGGGAAAGAAAAGGGAAAAAAAAAAAAACAGTAAAAAGGAAAAGAGAAGAAAGAGAAAAAAATAAAGAGCCTAAAATACAAAGTAAAGGTGCAAAAGAAGCAAAATGCAGATTGAACCCATCCATGCACCCAGCAGGTAGCTGGGCAGGAGGTAAAGCTGATGAAACAGCAAAACTGACCCTCAAAGCACTGTCTAAATAAATAAAAACCCAAACCAACAAACAAAAAACCCCAACCAAATCCCAATCCCACCCCAGCCCTTCTGGATGCAGGAGGAGCCAGTCTGAGTTGCTGGAATCAGACCAACACAGAAGTCCTGCAGAAGCCCCTCCTGTGCCCCTCTACCCAGGCAGGGCAGCCCTGCCAGGCCCCCCTGCCCTGTGCCTTGGGTGAGCTCCTGGTGACCCTTGGGAGCAGAGAGCAGGGCAGGCTCTGGGAAATGAGCTGCTGCCATAGAACGGCTCCCAGTCTTCCCAGCTGCACACAGGCACATGCCTCTGTGCTAGCTCTCCCCTGGAGAAACCACTCTTTTCCTGCTCTTTGCTCCCAGCTCTCCTTTCCTCTGCAGACACGTGCAGCTTGTGGACCAGATCTTCAGCACTGCCAATTGAAACTCCATCCTGGGGGAAAAGAGAGGGAAAGAGGGTCTCTGCCAAGGCTGCAGAGCGGCAGGGCAGCAGAGCCCTCATCCCACGGATCTGCTCCGAGGGGAACACCTGGTCTCCAGGGGTGCACACAGTGCACTGGGTGGGCACATCTGGGGCACGTAGCTCAGCACAGCAGTTGGATTTCCATCCCTCGGGATCCACTCATCAATGCCCTCCCCGGGCACACTGCTGAACTCCTCAAAGCCAATTAGGTGCCTAGATAATTAGGCATTCTAACAGAGCTGACACATAATCCCCTGGAAGGGCAGCCCCCAGTCTGGGACCCACTTCGGTTGTTTTCTGGCCGCTTTCCAAGGAACATGCTGCTGTTTGTCGTAGCGCCACAGATGTCCATTTTTAGGGGATGACAATTGGAGACAACTAAGGAAAACAGGGAAGGCTTATGGAATTTCTTCAGCCACACTACCAGCAATGGAGAAAAACCAGAGTTCCTTCGTGTGTTTAAGGACTGCCCAGGGCAGCAGGAGGAACTTGGTTTCTGTTCTGTACCGGGATGAGTTTGTTGTAATCCCTTTGTGCTCATCTTCAAGTGAATGTGTGGAATGGTGGTGCCAATATTTAATGGAGTGGTATCTCCCATTCTTTTCCCCCTATTAAATGCTGTCCTTATCTCAATCTGAAGTGCTGGTATGCACTCCAGGATGAAAGGATGCACACTCCAAGCATGAAAGCAGGACTCCTGAGGGGGATGGATGACTGGTGCTCCAGGTCTGGGTGCACAGCACCCGTAGCACTTGCTGAAAAAGATCCGGCTTTCCATTTGTCGAGCACTTTGTAAACGTTCTGCAGATATCTGTGGTTATCTCTCCTCAAATATATGCTTAATAACTGCTGTTTTGGGTTTTTTTAAACTGTGTTCAACGATGCTAATGACACACCTACCCACCTGTCCTCCTGCTTCTTATTTCCCTTCTGAATAATTTTAAGCGTGTGATCTTTCCATCTCAGTATCACGGTGACGTAAGGATCTGCTTTCGCCGTTATATTTAATGTGTTAGGAATGACCTTCCACCTCTATTCAATTACATGGGATCTGCTTTCTCAGCAGGGCCATTTATGATCATTTGTCTGGGATTTTATGTATTGCTTTTCGTTGTCCATCTCCAAAATTTTCGTGCTTGCACTGAATAAAAAGAGACAAGAAGTGATGGAATGTGTTGTTAGAAACACTTCCCGAGATGCCTGATTCCAGAAATGTTACTTTATGAGCTGCAGGCCGTCATGGGGGGACACTTACGGGGGAGGAGGGGGCAGTGCCCAAGACGTGTAATTTATTTCTTCTTATCAGCAAACCGAATGAGCCCAAATGTTTTGCATAAACAAAGTACTGAGTGAGACTCAGGGGAGCCCCGGCTGCTCCATGCCCTGTACCTGACAGCAGGCTGTAGTCAGGGGGACAGTGGTCTCTTCTCCCACGGAACAAGCTTTTCTGATTCCGGGATTCAGGAAGCCTTGTTTCTGCTCTCCACTGCTCTTCAGTGGGACCACACAAGGCAAAACCAAACCTCAGTCAAAGGTAAAAGGACTAAATAAGTGCAGACTCACTTTTCCTGCCTCAGGACAGCAGTAAATTGAATCAGTAAAGGTTTTCATAATTTTGGGAGCTGTTGGCTGTAGGGTGTGTGAGAGCTCTGATTTCAGTGTTAATTTAGTTGTCTTCAGAGTTTAGAAAGACTGAGGGAATAACTGCTTCAAGATTACTGTGTCTATCTCATTTCTGGCAAAGGTTGTGTGGTTCTTTTTAAATCTTAATTTTGTTTACGACAAACAATGCAACCGAAAACATCTTTTCTCCTACAGGTGTAACAGGTTTTTAAGCAATTGAACCTGGTATTTCATCTTGTTCTTCCCCTACCACGAATGGGAGGCAAAACAGAATTCATTTCTTTAGGGTTCTTTGGGAACACCCTAACACATTAGCACAACCAGCAGAGATAAATCCAAAAGTAAGTCTGGGGCTCACCTAATTTTTCAAGGATCAATGACAAATGCACGAGTGTCATTTGTTTCCTGCTCTTCTATCATAAGCTTTCTTTTATTATTTTTATCTCCTATGCCAGCAAATTTGAGTACGTCCAGAAAATAGATGCAATACAGCGGAAGAAAAACTCCAAAGGCTGTGAAGTTAAACAGAATCTGGAATACTGGTGGTTCAGTTATACAGAACTAACATAAGCAGGAACAGCACTTTACCTGACTGTTCTTTGTGCAACATTAGCTTTTCTGTAGGGAGGCAAAAGGGGCTGGAAATGCAAGTGTCTCCAATGTAAATCTGGGCATATTCCCTGGTAATCACCGTTAAGGTCAGTTCTTTTATTTTTGCCAGGATAGATGTGCAGTCAATGTTTGTTTTGTGTCTGAAGCAGCTTGTCACAGTTACTAAGAAATGTCTCTTCTTACTCAAAGCCAAAATACTCTCACTTTGCCACTGGAAGTTACGGCCCAGCCCAGAAATGCAGTTAAATCCAAGTGTAAGCAATGTCCACCCCCCATCTAGGGAATCTACGTGCAAGATTTAGGATTACACAAGGAAAGGGAGAAGGTATTTACGTCTCAGGTGGAAGAGACCCTCAGGTGGCTCTTTTATTGCTGCTGTCATCCCAGGAAAAAGCACTGAGTAGGTTTAATGCCGACAGTATCTCTCAGTATCCCACTGCAGGTACACATTAAAATGTTCTCCCTTTAGAGCAGTCTGGCCCTTTACCAACCTCCCGATGGCCATGAAAATAAACTAAAATGCAAATTACGTTGAAAAAAAAAATCAAAGGGCGAGAGTAAAACTCCTGTCTGCAGAATTCTTGATTTGTGCTTGTGGCCATCTGGCGTTGCTGCCCCTGGGGACAGTGACCTTCCTCTCCTCCCTCTGTCGGTGTTTCGTTCCCTTACCTCTTTGCTTGCCTCACTAGCATTTAAATGCTGCCTTCTGGCTTTTAACTCCTTTTTCTTTTTTTCCCCTTTATTTCTCTCTGTATGGAAGTGTGTTGGAACAGAAATTTCCATCACAGCAGCTCTGCTAATAGAAACATAGCAGAGTCTCACTCATCTCTCAGTGTGGGCAAGCACCTTCAGCTCCAAGGAGCTGTGGAGAACAAGCTTTTGTCCCTTAGGAAGCATGGAGCGATCTGTCCCTGCGACAAGAAAATACAGACAAATGCTACGGTCAGCTCTAACCAGGAAGATGCAGAGCCAATGACCTAGAACCTGCCATAACTATGTTCATAATTTTAATGTAATTATGGTGTGATAATGCAAAGTTGGAGTTCAGAGAGTTTAGCCATTCCACTGAGGCCGGTGAAGTTACTTACGGGGTTTTTTATGAGTCTAATGTGTCTGAGCAGGATCAAGAACTAAAAGAAGAATTTTACAGAAATATTTCTAGAAGGATTGCGCCAAAAACTGGTGCTTCTTCTGGGGGACTAAAAGACTGAATGTTTTTCTGCTGGATGCCTCTCAGACAGTACAGACCTACTACTTCAGCTGTGGAAAGCACGGATATGATGTACCATGGAAAGAGACAAACCCAGCAAGGTAAGAAGGTCTATCTCCCGTCCTTCCCTGAACACACTCGAAGGAAAAAATTCCGAACAATGAAATAAAGAAGAAACGGTTCCCACCCCTGGAATTCAGGTCTACATTTCATCGAAGTGCTAATTGGAATGACTTGGGTAGTGCTGTGCAGTCCTCACTAGAGGATACTCCCTGTTACAAAGCTGCTGCACTTCATCTGGCACCGGCCACAACATCTGGAAAAGCACGGTCCAGCACAGAGCTGCTCTGGAAAAGGAATTACCTCTGAGCACAGGAGACAGGAGCTGCCTTACCAGTCACACCCTGCGTGCGCTTCTGCCTTTGTGGATAAATTAATGGCCTCATACTGCAGGGTACTGTGCATTTCTCATTTTTGATGAGTGACATTGCAGATATAGGTTTAAATGGTGTAATGTGTTAATTGACATGTGGTACCACATTTGCATCCCTGGAATAAAAGAACTGACATATATATTATATTTTATGGGAGGGTAACTATATAATCAAGTCATGCAAATATGTAAAAAATAAACTATTCACAAAAGAAATGTAAGAACTGCCATTATTGTCAATAATATAGAACATGAGAATGTGCATCTTATCTATCAATAGCGAAAGGGCAGAGCATTTCCATCCTGGAAGGGCTTCCCAGATGGATCCTCTGAGGATTTATGGAAGCATGCTGAAGCAAAACACAAGATAAACGAATTGGGGTGAAAGGGCAAAGGAAGGAACTAAGAAAATTATTCAAGTTGAGCCCTGTCTAGTACCAGTTCTCGGTCTCAGACAGATCTGGTGAAGCCCCATTTCTGCTGCAATCCTCTTTCGGCGCGGCCTGACGTGGTGTTTGGTGGCCGGCTGGGAACTGTTCATTCTGGGCTGTGATTAAAACACTGTGCAATGTGCAAGGCAGCAGAGACTCATCCTGAGACTTCTGAGTTATTCCTGTTCTGCTGGAAGCTGACATTCCACTGACAACCATCTCATACCTGCTTTATACTCGCAGGTTTTCAGTTTCTCATCTTGGGGACACAGAGCAGAGCAATGCTTTTTTTATTTTTCTAGTTTATGTTCTTTCTTGGTTTGTGAAAACATCTCTCAGGATAGTTGATATCTTTTGGCTTTGTATTGCAGGCACAGTTTTTCTCCTGGTATCAATTCCTTCAAAGCCAGAAAGATTTGACTTTTTTTCCTCACCTGTTAACTTAATGTAGGTTGCCTTCCTGCTACTCAATTAGATTGCATTTCTGGCGTGTTGGATAGAAAGGAATAAAAAGGAAAGAAAGCAGAAAGAACCCCCCCCAGCTGCTACTATTTCCCATTCTTGGCGTTTTATGTTGCAAAGAAAACAATTCCCGTAACTCCCGTCATGAGAACACCTAAAATCTGAGGTTCATCTAAGCTCCACTGAATGAGAATTAGGAACAGAGAGTTTAAATTTAATGCAATTTTAGCATTGAGACACAGGCCGAAATTATACGAATCAAATCGTTTTGAAGTTCTCTGGTGCATGAGCCTTCATTTTTCACGTGACGTGAGAAGTTGTCATTCATCTTTACTTCTTTGTTTTGCCCTTTAGCCAGTAAGGGCAAATTTGAAACAAGTGCTTCAAATTCCAGAATTGCAGCTTTTGGCCTTAATTTAGGGCCAACAGAATTATGCTGCAGCTTCTGACTGTTTAGTAGAGGTTATTACACGAAATGAATGACACAAGTGTACAGGCAGAGTGAGATAAAGGCAAATCAAAGCATTTCATCTACAACNATGTGCAAGGCAGCAGAGACTCATCCTGAGACTTCTGAGTTATTCCTGTTCTGCTGGAAGCTGACATTCCACTGACAACCATCTCATACCTGCTTTATACTCGCAGGTTTTCAGTTTCTCATCTTGGGGACACAGAGCAGAGCAATGCTTTTTTTATTTTTCTAGTTTATGTTCTTTCTTGGTTTGTGAAAACATCTCTCAGGATAGTTGATATCTTTTGGCTTTGTATTGCAGGCACAGTTTTTCTCCTGGTATCAATTCCTTCAAAGCCAGAAAGATTTGACTTTTTTTCCTCACCTGTTAACTTAATGTAGGTTGCCTTCCTGCTACTCAATTAGATTGCATTTCTGGCGTGTTGGATAGAAAGGAATAAAAAGGAAAGAAAGCAGAAAGAACCCCCCCCAGCTGCTACTATTTCCCCTTCTTGGCGTTTTACGTTGCAAAGAAAACAATTCCCGTAACTCCCGTCATCATTCCGCAGAACACCTAAAATCTGAGGTTCATCTAAGCTCCACTGAATGAGAATTAGGAACAGAGAGTTTAAATTTAATGCAATTTTAGCATTGAGACACAGGCCGAAATTATACGAATCAAATCGTTTTGAAGTTCTCTGGTGCATGAGCCTTCATTTTTCACGTGACGTGAGAAGTTGTCATTCATCTTTACTTCTTTATTTTGCCCTTTAGCCAGTAAGGGCAAATTTGAAACAAGTGCTTCAAATTCCAGAATTGCAGCTTTTGGCCTTAATTTAGGGCCAACAGAATTATGCTGCAGCTTCTGACTGTTTAGTAGAGGTTATTACACGAAATGAATGACACAAGTGTACAGGCAGAGTGAGATAAAGGCAAATCAAAGCATTTCATCTACAACCTCTCACCTTCTACAACTTGTCTTGGAAAAATGCAAATCACCCTGCACTGTAGTTCACTTGTCTCTCAGTTTCTGCCCCATTAAACAGCGTCGTGTCCCTTGAAGTCTCTTCCAGTTTCTTACACTTTTCACTCTTTCTTTCTTCCCCCTTTGCCCGGTAGAACACCGCTCTTCTTGCTCCATCATTCTCCCTGACAGACTCCTGCCTGCAGCTTTGGCAGAACACTGCTTTTTGTTGTAGTTCCTGTGATCTGTTCTGATGCCCAGTGTCGCTTGTTTCTGAAAAGACAGATCTGCTTGAAAGTAAAGATGTCTGCTCACTGAATTCCTCGTGTGAATGACTCACACTCTGTTTGTGGAGGGACTGGGAGCCAGATCTTTCCTCTTCCTTTTTCCTTCACCAGGCATGAAGGAACGTGGGTGCCTGACTCCCAGAGATGTGGAGAGGGACAGGT
This sequence comes from Mystacornis crossleyi, assembly GCA_013400655.1. Classification (NCBI taxonomy): domain Eukaryota; kingdom Metazoa; phylum Chordata; class Aves; order Passeriformes; family Timaliidae; genus Mystacornis; species Mystacornis crossleyi. The sequence continues at coordinate 7,899 of VYZQ01004565.1, forward strand.
TTACATCAGAGCAAAGAGAAGGAAGGTGGTAGGAAGAGACTATTCCTATCTGACCATGGTTGGACCCTGTAGAGCACGCTTACTATCAAAACATTTCTCTGATAAGTCTGAAAATATACAACACAGAAAAGTGGCTGTGATTTACCACTAAATGTGGCAAAACATTTTAAATAAAGGGCAAAATCCTGTCTGCTCTTTTTATTGCATTAGAAAAAAGCAGCATGAACGGGTAAAATGTTCAGGCACCAGATGAGAGCAGACAGAAGCAATAAAATTGAAATAAAGAAGGTGTTTTATTGTGCTCTGATGGACGGGTGAATTATGTCTCTGAAATCTCTCTCCCCACCTCCCTGTGTACAGGCCGGATGCTAAGTAGCCCTTTCTGTAATTGCTGCCTCGCGCTTGCTGAGTAGTTTGAGACAGAGGAACACGATAATAACCTCTGTAAAACTCCTCCAATGACCATATAAAGTCCAAGACTGAGGTCTCTAATAGTGCCTTAATGACTGTGTAAAGAATTACGGCACATTTAGGCTGATCCCAGGACACGCAGCACGCCATCCATAAAACCAGCCACATGCCAGCCTCTTCCCAGTGCAGACAAATGAGTGACAGAGGAAAAGGTCATGAGGATTATGTAGAGTAAGAGATTTTCTGGGCATAAGATCATCAGATCATTTAGACTCAGCACCTGTGTAACACATGGTAAATAACCCCACTGGGTGGCCCTGGAGTCCATCCAGGTGCCTTGTGTTAAATGGATGCAACAAGGCACCAAGTCCTGCTCTAGAGTCACTCCGAAACGGGAAGTCAGACGCTGCCTTCGGTGTTGCGTTTTGGTGATAAAACGCGCGTTGTTACCTCATTCTGAACTCATTCAGAAAGTTGTGAAGATCCCTTTGTTTGTCTTCAGACAGCAAAATACTGCAGGGAACATGCAGGAACGACTTGACGTGTTTAGACCTTATTGAAAAGAAAGAGCCATGGGAAACAGGAATGCTAATTGCTAAAAGGAGCACTAGGACTCTCTTCAGAATTGATTTGTTCTTCGTGAGATCAGTCTTCAAGTGGTGACACATCGTCCCTGGGAATTCATCCTGCCAAAAGAGAGGGATAAAGAAAAGGGGTTTTTCTGAAGGGCTACTCTAAGTTTTAAGAAAAGCATGATTATATAAAAAAGGAGTAATACCAAGAGAGTAGGGAATGTTCTGGGGAGAAAAAGTAAGAGATTGTGCATTCCAGATCAGACACTGACAGAATGGACTTGGCCACTCAGTTCAGCTGCAGCTGCAGCAGTTGAATCAGCTGGTTAAAATCTACTGTGCAGAAAAAAAGTTTTTACGCAGACTTGTGACAGAGTTAAGGAAAAAACCCCCAAACCTAGCAATATGAACCACACATGTATTATACATGTACTCTGTAAACATATTTCAGATCAACATGGAACAGCAACAATTTGGGAGCCTGAAATATCAAAAGAGAGCAATTTGTGCAGCCAGCCTGCTACACTGTGAGACTGCATAGCCTGAGGATGCCCCAGCTGCAAATGCCCTGATGGTGCTGAGTTTCAGTTCGAACTCAAATTCAACCCAACAGTCAGAAGGTGCCTTTCTAATTCCTCCTCACAGGAATGCATCCATTCATCACTTCTAGGTTGTGACAACGGATTTGCATATTAAGGAAGCGCTTGCTTCCTAATAGAGATTATATTAAAAAGATTAATTTGGGGTACTTTAAAATATTTATATTATCACACAATAATTTATTATCCTATACATTCATTACTGATACCAAAAGACATAGAAGAGATTTATGAAGAATTACAGTGGTCCAGCATAATCAGCGACTGAGTTTCCAAGTCCCACTTGAAGGTTATGGCTGTTGACATTTAATCCACTTGATTTGATCCAGCATGGAATTTTGGCCTCTCTGCACCAGAAAACCCATTTATAGGTGTATGTTTTACTCCGTTCTGCAGCAGCACCTCAGTGAGATGAGAGGTTATTATAATATTAAGTCGTGCTTGCTGCTGCGTGTGAGAGCACAACCCGGATCAGCGGGGCTCTGGTGAGCACAGGGATAACTGGATTTGCTTGGGCAGTTCTTCTGGAACAGCACTGTGCAAAAGGTGGGGGCTTGCATGCCAGAGCTCTGGAATGTACATCCCCAAGTTAGCAAAAAGAAAGGAGGGCCTTACAGACAGAAGTGCCCAAAACAGCTTCCTTATAGTCGGGCACTAACATGAAGTCACTGCGTTGAAGCTTCATAAATATGTTTATCCCCAAGGCAGGGCTGAGCGTTTATTCATCATTTGGGCTTCTGCCACCAACCATTCCCGTTCCCAGAGCCAAGCCAGCAGCTGGTGCATCAGTACCCCTTCCGTGACCTGCGGACTGGACACGGACGCACCAGCCCTGACAGGACCCGGCACTGGCCAAGGCTCTGCCGAACCACAAACAGCGCCTTAAACAGAGAACTGCCCCGAGAACAGCTTAGCAGCTATGATAGGAACCACCTCTTAACTCAGGCCTTGTAGAGCAGTGCTGGGAAAAAACAGTGATTAAGGCAATTAATGATTTATCACCCACGAAGAATTTTTACAGGCAGACACTAAGGTAGCTACTATTTCACTGCTTTTTTACTTTTTTCACAAAGAGTGAAGCAAATATAAATCTGATTTAGCTGCCAGATGTAAAAGAGAAGCTCCAAAATGCTGCGTTCTGTGCATGCGTTTGCTCAGATTGCAGGCAGTGTATCAGCAGTAAGTTCAGTCCAGGGTTCTGCTCACTGAATCTCTACAAATATCCCAGCTTCTAAAAGTGTCATTGTAGCAGTCAGATTGTCTCAGTCAATCAATAAATCTGAGTTGAGAAATAAATATCCATACTCACCATTGTAGAAAGGGCTTGGGGTCTTTTCTAAATGTCTGAGGAACTTAGAAACTCTTGCTAAATCTCCCATACTTGGTAGGTATCACAGAAATGAGGAAGCACTTATCACAAGTTATTGACAGAGGCAAGGCTTTCCTTTGGCAGGTCTCTGAAATAAAGCAGAAGTCAGGTTTGGTGGAAAGCAGTTACTGTGATTTATAAAGCAATATTTAATATTAAAGCAGAACATGAAACTCCTTGTGTTTGTTAAGCTGTCAGACACAATAATTCTGACTGAGCTCTACTGAAACAGAAGATTTTGACCATTTTGTTACACGTTTGATGCTTATAAAGGACAACAGATTTTGAAACGACAACTTGGATGTTCTAAATCTAATATTCAGAAACATTTTCCTATAAAAACATGTAAAAATCAAATATTCCTTAGTAATCATTGAAAGGATTTGGCATTTTTCATTAATTCTCCAATTAAAAAAAAAAAACTCAGTTCAACTTAAACAGTCATGAGTACTATCAAAAAGGAATTTTTTTTTGGTGACTGTAAATAGCACCTTAGTGCACAGCAGTGCTTAAGACAATTTCCAGCAGTCTTGCAACATGGTAATCTTTTTTCCTCAAATATAAAATACATACATTCTGAAATATTTGGCTATAAATATATATATGCTGCTGTGCTACATTTATCAGGCACTGAGCAGCCAGACACAGCACGTTTTGTGAGTTCACACCTCCACTGAAAGCAGGAGATCTCATCTGACCTCGCTCCTGTCTAGTACAGTTATATCCTAATGGTGCCAAAATGCAAAGCAAAACTTGGACCAGTGGGAGAAGAAGACAAATGGAAACATTCTTTGAAATAACTCCTGTAAGGTAAGGGCAGCAGCTCAGCTACTTGATAATTACCTTGCCGTGGGAGACATTATGAGTGAGGCATTTATTTGGGCTGTGTCGTGCTTTGAGCTCCGTGAATGATCTATAATTCAGAATAAAATTTCCCAAACCGGGAAGACAATTCCAGTGACCTGTACTGGTGAGAGTATGGTTTAACATCAACATCCAATTCCGTGCCACAAACCAGTCTGGAACATCACACCGATCCCCAAACTGAAAATCTTCACTGGCAGGAAAAGGTGTTCTGTGCTATAAAAAAAACTCCCTTGTCAAATTGAAAGGATGCCAGGAAAATTCAATACAGTGTAAATAGAACATGAACTGGAAGTCTCTCACTGCGGGTTTGATTTACTTGGATGGGGTCCAGGGAAAAATATCTGTACGCAACACGGTGTACGGATTCATCAGCCTACCCCACTGCATGCACTTTGCATGGAGTAATTAAAAACTGTCCCCTTGCAAATTATGTAGCAGGAGTTTTGTACTGAAGGAAATAAAGTGCAATTCCACCTACTTTTATAATCCTTGCCTTCCCAGCAGCTACAATCTAATAACAGTAAGTCAAATAAAAATAAGGAAAATTTGAGTCCTTATTTTGTTACGAAAGGGGGCCTTGGGTGTACAAAGTTGTTCGGAACTGGGCTGCTACCTGGTAGTGAACTGATAAACTGATGTGACCGCGGCAAACAAAAAATATGCTACCAAGAATAATTTTTCATGTCTACTTTTAGCACCTGGCACCCGGGGATGCTAAACTTCGGTGGCTTGTTGTGATCAGACATAGAAAGTGTCCGCTCTCCTCCTCCCCTCTCTTCTACATCAGTGTAACTGTATTGACTTTGTTATTTCTGAGTTGTACAGGGAGGAGTGAGAGAAGAACCATTTCCCGGGAGTAAAATTCCAATTTAAGTGTAGGCTTGTGTACAGCCACTTATCCATATGAATTATGTGAAAGTCATGGATACTCCGGGTGTAAATCCAGGTGGAACTGTGCCACTAATCTATGAATGTGCTGCACTCCTGAGAGTAGAAAAAACAAACCTAAAGACCTGACAGCCTTATAAAAGCATTCCCACTGTGGCATAATCTTTTAGAAAAAAAATAAATCATAGCCCATCTTTTTGCAAATTGACCTGTAAGTTCCTGGCAGCAAATCAATAGGATACAAATGAAAAATAATAATGCAATAACAATGCTGTGTATTATCCTAGGCCCCAGATGAAAGCCTGTGGAACGATCAATATGATAAAGATTCAGCACTGCTACTCTCTTACAAAGGAATGGCAAAATAAGAGACTGATTTCAGAAGGTGGCTGTAAAACACACCAAACTCATCTACCTCGAGATGGAAAGGAAAACCCAAATATAAAACACTTCCTTCTTTGTTCGTTTCTTCTCCCCCAGACTTCCATTAATTTGAACTGGAATTCAAGGGAGCAATTTTCTTGTTGTTGTTTGGAGAAAAAGCGAGGAAGGGAAAGAATCGTCCATTTATCCTTAGCCCCAGAAGCTCCAAGACAAAAACTCACCCGCATACCACAGGAATATGAGAAGTGGTGGTTTCCCCCAGGTACCTGTGTGCTCTTAGTTTAGTATTTGATCTCAATATTAATTTTAATTGACAGTGGGCACATAGCACACGAGAGACAGGCATGCTTAGGAGGATGGCCCACGTGTGACACCTCACTGAAGGCTCAGAGGGAATAATTTTTAATGCCAGCTTCGGGGCTGGCTTATGCCCAAACCAAGAGTCAATCCTAAGGCCAAGAAGCACAAGGTAACTGATTAGGCAATTAATAACTAATGGTATTTATTTCTCCCCGTAGGTTTGCAAGGTGCTCTTTGGACAAGCAGCACAGCAGAGACTTCCTGAAGTCAGGCAGTTCAAGGAGAGGGGATGAAGGCAGACTTGAGGGAGAAGTGGCAAACCCACGTGAGGACACCGGCAATGCAAAACAGCCCTGCCCACGCAGCTTGGCTTCCTGCCAGTGCAAGGTGAGCAGCTGCCTCCAGCATATCAGTCTCAGTATCCACCCACAGCCACCTTACTGGGCAACATTTTTATAAATGAGAGCATGAAAAGACTGTGGCAACTTGTGCATTCCCAGGACTATGTAAAATAACTTCCACAATCAATGCAACATGGCACATGGCAGTTACCCTTCGATCTCACTTAGATTTTCATTTTGGATTACCAAGCACAGGGTGAAAATAAAATGCCTTTCCTGAAAGGCAGCCAAAAGCCATGGTTTTTGAATTCCAGTTTATGTTCAGAGCTTTATCACAATTTTATATGAGTAACAATTTCATACGAATAAGTTCTTAGCATAGAAATTTCCACAATTGCTGCAAGGTGCATTTAAAGTCATTTATCTCCATATGGGTGCATTGCTCTAAGAATTTTAAGACTTATTTCAATATTCATCCACAGTTTGTGGTTATGAGGACAGAACAGAGATCTTCATGTAACTCCTGCCCCAAGATGGGCCACCAGCTGTGGGGTGACAGGTGACAGTCCCCTCCTGATCCCATTAAAACCATGAGCACTGAAGTTACTGTGGCCTGCCAAGTAAAGGTTGAAAGTCTCACTAGATCTGACAGCTTCCAGTTCCTGTGGCACATGGGCCAAGGGAGATGTTGGAAAGTATTGCTGGAAGGTTCTCTCTGTCAGGGTGTGGTAAGGTTTCCCCATCTTAATTCTGGGGGTTTTTTTTAGCAAATTCTGTTTGCAGGGAGTTTTTTACCCTTTATACTCTCTGTGTCTCTCTTTTAAACAGTGTTTGTTGCAAATCAGAGCCACCTCAAAACTGAAAAATCTCACTTTGGGGGTGATCTAAAACAAGTAATCAAAATTCTTTATGTAAGTAAGATGACGTTTTTCAGACAGCTGCAGTTTCCACCTGTCTGCAGCATTTAGGGAAAGAAACACACAGGCGTTTTTCCCAGATGTGCCAAACTGATTTCTGCATTATTCAGTCCTTCTGTTCTCCCTTAGCACGCTGTCATTGTCAAACCTGAAGGGATAAGGCTAAGGAGATGCTCCTTCTGAGCCTACTGAGCAGTCACTTTTCCATGCAGGCTGGAAAAGCGAGCCCACGGCACTCTCAGGAATACACTGTGACACCCCAGCGAGCAGCAGCTTGTTCCCATACCCTGCTGGACAGCAATGCATCTACAGAAGTGCCTGCATGAGCCTCTGCTGAGGCCTGTGCCAGCCCCTGCTGTTCCTCACTGCCCTCTTCCCACAGGGAAAGCTGCCCCCAGCTCCTCTGGAAGGAGGGCTGGTTTGGAGAAGGAGCGTCCGAATCCGCTTTCATCTGTTTCGGGCAGAAATCCATGGCCGTAGCTCTGCCCGTGGAAGGAAAGGAGTCGATGCCGGAGCCACACCGACGCATTGGGCACGTGCACCGACGAGTGCTGCAAATGTGGGAAGGGAGCAGGAATTGGTGCCCCTTTCCCTTTCTCCCGGAGTCAGCCCCTCCTGGCAGAGACTCAGATGCAGCATTGCTGGGTCTTGCCTGTGAACTTGAAATAGGGAAACAAGAAGAAAGACAGGGTGCAGGCCAGATAAGGAAAAATCTTCCAGTGGAAGTGACTCCGTTTCAATTTTAAAAAGCCAGGAAAAGATAGCCTACAAATACTCTTTTCTACAGTCAGGGCTGGTTATTACCTTGAATACTAAATCAGAGCTATATATATTTTCAAAGACCAAGAAACCAACTTTCTTCCTCTGCCATAAAGCTAAACAGTACTCTGCTTTCTGTTTCCAAGCAGGTTGCTAAATCACACAAAGTATTGTTTTTTTTAACTGTTTTTTAGCTGCTGTCCCTTTTTCGTATGGCTCATGGGCCCTAAGAGCAGCCAAAGCTCAATGAAGCAGGGAGTCAAACACTACACAGCCCTCCCTAAGAAGAAACACAATTAATTTTGAAATCTCCTATAGGATTTGTAATTATCAGAACCTGATTTCCACAGCTGAGGTATCCTGGACCTCAGGTATCCTGTTTCAGGAGACATAATGCTTTAAGTCAAGTGGAACAGCTTCTTAATCTTGATTTTTTGCGCTCAGGTGTTTATATTAAAAGCCTGCTTAGTCATAACGTGAAACAAAACAGGGATAATTCAAACCAAACAGCTAAACCCAAGGAAAGCCAGAGGGGAGAAAGAAATCAAAACATGTCAAAGCCAACCGGGAGTGAAATATTTTGAATCAGTCCTCAGCCATCCTGATTTTAGCAGAGGACACAAGAATACAAGGGTAAAAATATCCCATATGGAAACGAAAAAAAAAAGGCTGCCTGCTCTAGTTAAGCAGTATGGAAGGAAACATTTCCTTGCTTGACAGTGTCTTCCTTTCCACTGATAAAATCTGCAGATCTGGAAAGATCACATGGAGACCTATGGGTCCAAACTGCTTTAAAAGGAGAACCTGCACTACTGTCCTAAAAATAAATACAGCTTTCTCGTGCAAGTATTCATTTGATCTTTTGTGTGAGAAAAACAGGAATACGTTAGCTGGATCTTCAGACCTCTACACTTAAGACAGGAACATTTATACCTTGAACACAGAACTGACAATTAATCTTTGAAATATTTTCCCAAGGTAGGAGAGGACCATTCTGCACTGGAGGAGTCACTCACTGAGTGCTGCCCAGATTAGGTGTCTCACCACAGAAGAGGTGATGGATCTCCTGTGAAGAGCTGAGAACCCCAAGGTGAGCCACAAAGCAGTCGAGCCCATGTGGAATGTCACTTGTCAGCCTCACCAGTCCGAGAGAGCTGAAAAAAAAGGTTCACGTTTATATTAAGAAAATGGAAAAGGGGAGGGCAAGGGAAAATATTTTCTGAAAACACTGTACATTTTGTCCTCAAACGTAGGTGAAACAAAAGTGCCGTGTAAAAATCAGTCTGAAACGAAGCTCCAGAAAAAGAGCTAAAGGCTGTGCTTCCCTTCATTTAATTTATTTCCAGAGTTATTCAGAATGCAGACACTTAATCCCTAATGTAAACCTGCAGGCAACATTACTTATCTTTAGGAAGACCTGAAGGCTAATGTAATTCAAACGGTGATTTTTGTCTTTTCATCGTGTGGGGTGGGAAGAAGAGATGGATTAAATTGCTTTCTGGAGGTATCAATACAGAGTTTAAGGAGGTGGTGGGGCTGTGATTCCTCGGAATGACTCAAGTGCACATTTGCCGTCTTTAATGAAAGGAAGCTTACAGCTTCCAATGGAAAATGACAGAAATATGATGGCACAGTATTGGGTCTGTGGTACTTTGACTTGTCGATTTGATGCACCTAACGGAGGTATTTCATTACAGCAGGATATGCAGCAACAGCTGAAAGAACCAGGTGTATGTGTGCAATAGCAGAGGACTTGTCTGCCTAAGGGTAATTTTATGCCACGAATAAATATTCATGGTCATGATGAAAATGACTCTGCATTCCTTCATAGTTATCACATTAGATAGTTTTCATCCTTCTTAATAAAAAAAATATTAATAAGAATGAAACTGGCCTCTAAAGCATTTGATCACTGCTTTCAGGAAAACGGATCAAGGGGTGCTTTTCATTATTTTTTCAAACCGAGAAAAATACATTTTAATGAGGCTGTTTTAAGCTTTAGCCCCTGTCCTTCTTCTGTCTGGCTTCTGCCATTCTGTCTCATGAAATTTCTGTGCTGAGGTCACAGATGCCTTAGCAATATTAAAATATATTATGCATATAAGCCTGAACACATGTGATCTTCCCACAGAACAAGTTTAAATATTAAAGTTGTTGGAATGCATGATCCGAGTACCTGGAACAGCTTTTTCAATCATCTTTCCACAGGAAAATGAAATTAAAAACACCCATCGGGAACAATTCCAGCTTCAACCGATTTGCTTCTAATCAGGAAGCTTGACATTGTTAGACTGGTGCCGGCACCTTGTGCTGCCCAGGGTAAGCAATCTCCAGAGCAGTGAATCCCCTGGCGTCTCCCAAAGCTCCATCGCACATCCGAGAGAAACGCAGCTCCGGCCCCATGGGACGGGATCGCACCCTGCCTGGGAGCGCAAGGTTGTGTGCAACCCACACCCCACCTTCAGCCTGAGGCACCTGCTCCTCCAGCTGCTTCGAAAGCTAAAAGTTCATTTCCTCTTGTATTCCTAAAATGCAGCCTTTCGTAAAGGTAAAGAGAGGGAAGGGTCGGGTTTAGGTTCACACCCTTCACTTGCAGTGCCTGCTGTGCCCAGGTCCTGATATAAATTATCTTTCCCTCTGCTCATTATAAAGTTTCCTGCCAGTGTCATTTTCCGTGCCATTCGCTTCTTCTCTTTGCCAGCTCCAGCTTCTCTACTGTGTTAGGTGAAAGTTATTTATTCTCATTTCAAAGGCGCAGTATAATTCACTTCCTACTTACCACCTCTACGTACCATCCGGGGAAGGACCTGCGCACCCCCGCAGCACCCTGGGACATGCAGCTGACCATTTATTTCCTGTCCTTTGGTTCTCCTCTGTGCCTTTGGCACGGGGGAATGGACAGATGGCCCTGGGAGCCAGTGCTGAGGCAGTAAACACCTTGGAGGGGACACAATGTCCTGTCACAGGCCTGGGAAGTGATTTGCACAAAGTACCCACAGCCCTTCCAAGCTAAATAACAGAAAGAAATAAATAATAGGGAAATAAATGAGAAGAGTGGACACGCACTATGTAAATATTTTCTGATTTCTGCAGAAAATGTTACCCCAGTGACACTGTGCACTGATGAATGAGAGAAGTAGGGCAAACCAGGATGTTTTCTCCAAACCTTTGGCAGCCATCAGTTCTCCAGAGCTCCGAATGACACGCTTGGTGCAGCGTATGAGGCTGGGGCTTTCTGAGCCACCAACACAAAAGATGAATCCTCAAACACCAGGCACAGGTGACAAGGTAAGAAGCTCGGCACATCACGTCTAAGATATAAACGGATTCATCTGTCAGCAGTTACTTTATAAGTGAATTGCTCCCAATTACGCCAGGAACAGCTTTTAATGAAACATGATTTTAAAGTACTACAGAGAGGAAGAAAATGTGCAAAGTAAATTCCTGGTATAATGAAAATTGAAAAGACTGATAGATTCTGCTATTATAATTGGCAAAGAGAGTGGAGGGTTTTGATAGAGGTGACAGTAGAACAGCTTTTGGGGTATTATTTGGCTGGGATAGCAATCTTCTCATCACATGTCCAGCCTGTCTTCAGAGGTCATTTTCAAGGTACATGTTCAGATGAGAAATAGTGATGTTATATGACAATTTTCTGATGGCTGCAAAGAAATGTTCATTACGCTGCCTTCTTGCCACAGAAGGGACCGGCCGTGTATCAAATGGTGGGAAGGGTGTCAATGAAAAACTGGAATTTAGGTATTCTGAATTTAAATCCTTCACAGAGTCCATACTCAGCCCTTTCTCTTATGACAGGAAGTCAATGAACCCACATTAAGTGGCAGGCAAACACTTTTTCCCCCCCAGTTTCTTCTGGGTTTTGGTGTGAGAGAGACGTGGATTGCACAGGTGGCCCCAGGCCTGCTGAATGCAGATCTGAGGGAGTGGGACACGTTTCTTTGGGTGATCTCTTAGAGCTCTTCCCCCAGCCTGCCTGCTGGAACACACCACGTTTGTTTGGCAGTCACCGGTGCTGTAGCCTCAGAGAGGGGGGTTGATAATGCTGAATTGAAAGTTATTAGAAATACCATAGCTTTCACAAGTACACAAATATTGAATTACTGCATCTCTTTGAGATGGGCTGAATTACGAGTAGTATTCCATTGACTGATTTATGTTGGAAATTCACATTTACAAATGATATTCACCAATAAACTTGGCTTAGGTATGTCACACAGGTTATTGCTGTTACTCGGAAAATGCTTTCTGCTTTGGCTTTTGTTCTTGGGAATGCTGTACACCAAACGATATATTTCCCACATGAAATAGCTTCCCTGAAACATCTGCTGCCAGAAAGTTTGTCTGGAACTTGCAATGATGGATGAATTTTTGACAGGTAATTGCAATTCAGATCAGATGCAGACAGATTTAGTAGCGAGAAGCTCCCAGTTTATTAAAATCACCCTTGATTTATTTAAGCACCCCCCTCTCTTTTCACCACCATTCAGAAATGAATCACTTGGGTACGGTGTTCAGGGCTCATCCAGCTGCTCATAATATGAAATACATCAGTTCAGCCCAACTTTATCTATCTCTCAGCACTTCTGAAGGACCCATCAACACAGTATCCAGTCACCACCAAACCTGACATCTACAGTTAGCGTAAACCCAAGAAATTCTACGCTTTGGATCAGTTACACGGTTTAAACGCTTCAGGCTTACTAAAGCAAATTGTCAGCACTGTTCATCACACCTATGAAAATTATGTTTCTATTGTATAGAAATATAATCCCACTACAGCTGGTTTGGATTGTGCCAGCTTTAGACAAAGGCAAGTTGCATTAATCTCCTTCGGTTCCAGCCAGAAAGGACTGATCCCACCCAGACGTCTGATTTTAAATCCATGTTGATTCGAATAATGTTATTGGCACGGTGCTTCCACCAGTCCTCCGTGAAGTAAGCAAAGATTTTAAATATCACTTGTACTCAGCTCTGGCTGTTCCCAGACAGATTTCCATCAAACGTTTTGGAAAGTTAGATGTTAACTTTCTTTGCAACTCACATCTGTTCCGATAACGGATTAGTGATGCATGGATAGCGCCCACATGACCTTCAGCTATTCTCCTTATACCTTTCCCAGACTAAACACAGCTACGGAGGTGTGGGACATGCTTGGAAAAGAGCCACAGAAAGTTGAGGTAAAATGAGCATGGCAAATGCAGACACTTAAAGCATTTCTACTTGGTTTAACCCAGAACTGGCATTACTGTTGTTTCAGCATGGTCACTGAAGTGACTCAAGGAGAACAACGGCAGAAGGTAACAGATGAAAATAACCTAAAAATACACAACTGCCAGCACCTGATCTGAGATCCCAATATTCTCTCCTGCACTGGGCACAGGCAGACATCAAAGGACAAGTGAGGCCAGAGCAGTGGGGCTCCTCTGAGTCCCATTCCACCTGCCAATTACTTCCAGCCCAGAGGGACTTTCTCAGCCAGGTGTAATTTTGTGCATTTACTGTCAAAGGTAAGTACCATTAAGCTCATGTGGATAGAAGTGTCTACTCCGATTTGTTTGCCATTTAAAGTCTATTTGGGATGCTGCCCTTGCCCTAAGCCACCGAGTGTTTCTTTTATTATTCCATATGCCAGTAAGTGTACTTAAAGAAGGAACCTAAAGGCACGTCTGCTTCGAAGCAGATACCATAACCTCTTGCTGAAAACAACAATAAGACGTGTTTGAACAGCGACTCCTAAGCCGGTTTAGCTGTTTGCTGGAGGGAATCAGGGCCGCACAAACGTTCTTCACGTATGTGCAACAGTGAATTGCTGAAACATCAATGCCTATAGAAGATCCGGATCATTCCTCCCACCACAGAGGTTTGGGTGATGCCTTTCCCATTCTGTCCCCCTCCCTGCTGCTGCCCCACAACGTGCACTGAAGCGGCTGGGATTGCTCCATCCAACCACCCATTCCTTGGCTAACTCTCACTCTCACAGGTACTGTGTCCTAGTGCCTGCTTTGACTCTTGGAGCCCTGTGGTTCTGATGCCTGATAACCGACCCACCCGTCTGTGCCGTCTCAGGAGGGGGAAATACAGTTTTGCAAGATGTGATCCATCTCCAGTGTGCAGAAGAGGAGAGTAAGGAGTAATGTTTTTACCAATATTCATCCTCTCTTTAATTACACAGGCTGCTACGAGGAAATTACTCTTCTGCCAGAATTTTCCAGCTATGAACGCTCATCAATCTTTTAATGATTTTAGAAAGAATATGTGGATTCTCTCTCTCTTGCTTATAAAGAGTGGTTTAAATCTTTAGAAAGCTAATATTTTAAGAAAAGAGGAGCTGGTGTCTCTGACAAAGCTGATTATAGAACATCAGAATGAGGATACACCTCTATTAAAAGAAGTTTTATAGGGAGTGAAGATTTATAGTGGCGTTCTGCTGATTCATGAAGAGTAGATATGGAAATGCATTTCTGGCAGCCACTCAGTGATGAAATATGTAGCATATAATGCATTTGTCTGTAAGACAAATATGTGTGTTGGCTGATTAAAGAAGATATACAAACTTGTGAAAATAAAGAAGATGAAATTATTCGCAGGAACAAGCCAGCTAATTATAAAACCAACAGGAAACAAAATGTGTCTGTTTATACAATTTTTGCTAAACAGGAAACTTTAAATACTAATTTCTAATGTATTTGATATGCAACTTCAGTATCTAATGACCAATATAAACTCTGAATATTTGAAATGCACCGCTCTGCTGGTTCTAGGCCGTTTTCAGGTGCGTTGCCTCCTTGCACAGCAGGCACAGAAACCTGAGGGGGTTTTGATGACTTTTTTTTTTTAGTTATCACCAGAACCTGTCAATCTAAGAAACAATTTTTTGACAAAAAGCAGTTCAGCTTCAAACATTCAACAAGTGACAAATGAAGCTTTTCAAAAGCAGAAGTGTCTACGTGCTGATAAGACAGTATGTGAATGCTGATGGATAAATGTCATCTGCCTGAGAAGGCTACACTTCAGCTTGTCCTCACATGTAAATTATTTGCATTTCTACAGATGTGCTGATTTTACTTGCTGTTTAGACAAGAAAATAGAAACGTTAAAAACCGGCTTCTCCCTATTTACGTTTAAAAATAAATCACTCAGTTGCTCTGTCAGGTTCAGAGACTTCAAGCAATTGATGCTGTTTGAATAAAAAATATCAGGATATAAATCATCAAGCTTATAATCTAAAATTTCTGAAGTCCTTTTGCAAAAGTAAGACTAAACTGTGTCATGAGATGAGGGCTTTGAGATCTATAGATTTCCCTGAGAATTAATGGTTCCAAACATATTCTCCTAAGTTTCAGTTTTGCTAAAAGGAGAGATGGTAATTCTAGATAGGTCTTTTAATTCAAAAAGGAAGACGGGGTGATACCTCGGAACTGACAGTTTTTCGGAATTTTTTCCCGGTTCTGTTCTGCTGGTTTTAATGGAATTCACAATGTTCAAAGGATGTTTTGCTTTTCCTATTCCTTTTTTGCATTTTCTCTTCTATCCCATAAGAAAAAGAAAGAGAAAAAGATAAATGGCAAGAGAGAGAGGGAGTGTTTGTTGCTTTGTGGCATACAAAAGAGAGGGGAAAAAAGAAGTGTAATAAGGAACACACTGAAAATTGTTGTTACAAATTTCTGTGAAGTAGAAGCAACTAATTTTAACAACTCCTATATAAAACCCTCTCTGTTGTTTTCTTTGCTCATCCATCCCTCTTTTATCTCGTTAGGATGTGACATAAAAACATGTGGTGCTTAACCAAAACTACGGAGCAGCAAAGCAGCTGCATTCCATTGCCTTTAGTTTCCGGTGAAGAATTCTGACCTATTTGCAGCCTCTTCAGGAAAATTCCCAGTGGCAGAGCTGGTAGCTGAGCCTGTCCTTACATGTTCAGGGGATCAGTGGATACAGGAGGTACACGAAGGGAGTGTTTGCTATTCCTCACCTCTTCGATTGCAGGGCACAGTACTGCAGCCCTCAGGGATCAGCTTGGAGCCAGCCTGGGAAGCTGTGTGAGCACCAACCCTCCGGGGAGCCAGAGCAAGCTGGTCAGTCCCAGTTTGTCCCAAGAGCTGCACCAAATCCATGCTATGAATATCCACGGTCACGTGGCCAGGCATTATTCTTTCAGCACGAGCAGCCATGAATTGAAGTTATGTATTATTTTGACCTTTCTCATCTTCTGACATCACACTCTCCCCACTTTACTTGCTCACCAAGCTCTTGCCTGACCCCTCCCTCGGCCGTGGGTCAGGGTCACCCTTTGGGCTGCACTGCCCTTTGCAGCTTCCCCTTAATTTGATCCTCCGTGTCCATCTTGTAAAGTTCACATTCAGCAATCCTGTTTTCTTTTAAAATCATGACAGAGTGTCCTCCTGCACAGTTGTTTACTCATGACTTCATTCAAGTCTGGAACTCTCCTCTCCCTGGCTCTTAGGCATGAATGATCCTTAGGATCAAATCCACTTTGGCATCATTCAAGTGACAGCTACTCCACTGAGGAGGAGAGGACAGGACAGAGGAGAGGAAATGGCAGGACAGAACAGGGGAGGACAGAGCAGGACCAAACCCCTTTACTGCATGATTATTTCTACATGTGATAAGAGAGGGCACAGGAGTAGGGCTCAAATACACAAACCCAAGAATTTCTCTCATATTGAGAATTTGCTGGTCAACTGGTAACTACTTCTCAGCTTCTCAGTAGTGGGGAATAGAGGCTGTGACTTTCTAACTGCACAAAACTGTGTCTTTTATACAAAATATTTTAGGTCCTTCATTTAATAAAGTTTTGCTCTCTTAGTTCATCGACTCCGAGAACACTGATGTGTTCAATATCCCTTGCTGGCACCCTGTGGATAACAGGACAAGTCAGCAGCAGCAGTTCCCTGTGTCACAGCTATGGATGGTCTCCTTTCAGTAAAAACATTAAAGCTGTGCCAAAATCCTACAGAAACCTGGAATGAGAGTTAAGTGGCGTGCTTCGTTTTTTGCTACGATGGGCCCTAGAATGCTACCATGCTACTGGAATCCCCCACAAACATTGCCCAGGATGAACACCCTTGCTCAGTAATTGCAGCCTCTTGTCTTCTTTAGCCTTCCAGTGTTTGGACTGAATTATCCAGCCTAATTATTATCCTGCAGGTATCCTACAGGAATCCCATCAGATAAAGAAATTGTTTTAACACCATAAAACATTAACGCAGCACAAAAAAATCAGAGCCCAGGGCAGAGGTACAAAGCAAACTGTGCCTGCTACTCAGAGTGCTTTGGTGGCTCTGCTCTCTTAAAGAATAAACGTTTTCAGCAGCTTAAGGGAAGGAGATTTGATGCCAGTTGCCAACATGGATCAAAGCTGAACTCATCATTTGTATGATTCTCCTTGCACGTACAATAAGAACAATTAAAATAATGAAATACCAAGCTGTGAGGCATTGACAGAAGGTGGTAGGTTTACACGAAATTCCAAATATTCCTTGTAATCAGGGTGTAGTAAATAGTTGCTTGAAAACAATACCTAAAAGCCCCCAAACCTTTGTAACTGATATCAGAACTAAGCATAAGAAGGGATCTGGTGCACAGGTGAAAGATCAGCTCTAAACCTGCTCTACTTTTCTTCCAGAGCCAACAATGTACAGAATACAGCTTGAAAAATTAATGGCACTGATCCTATTTCAGGGTTCTCTCATTAAACTGTACATTAATATAATAAAAAGATCCTGTACCTTTGATAAAACACTGCATGCTTTGTGATCATTTTTATGTATAATGCCAGAATTATCTGGAGAACAGTAAAAATTATTTCAAAGGTCTAGGCTGAGAACAAATCCATCTGATGTCACTCTTTCAGAAGTTGTCCTTCCCATGGCTTTTGTTAATACTGGTATTTTGAGCAGAATATTTCACAGTGCTCTGATGGCTACCCAAAAAGGACTAGAAAACAGAGGTTTAGTGAAATATTTGACCAGGCAGAACCAAAATAGCCAAAGGTATTAAATGTAACACCCCCCCACCCCCAATGAGAAATCTGATGATCTGAACTGTAAAATCACAGGGAGATGCAAAGGAATTCAGAGACTTAATCACAGGCAGCTAAAACACATCAGCCTCAGAGACAGAATTAAACCCAGTAACGTGTCTTTACCACCTCACCAGTGGACTTTGCCATTAAGTCCTAAATGGGAAAGATTTAAGAACAGGTTTGAGTTGAACAGTCTGTATGACAAGGAAGAAAACCTAACCAAGGATTGCAAATAACATTTTGTGCTGTTATATCTTTATATTTTTATAGCCATAATTCTATTTTAAATATCACTTCCCTTACAACTCTTACTTTACTGTGAAGTGCATTTTTTCCAAGTAGAAATAAATAATTAAACAAGTATTCTTACTGAGAAGATGTTTGATGTCTGTTGAGAAATTTGGGTTATAATTTAGAGAAAAAAGTTACCTAATAAGAACTCATTACAAAAGTAAGAGGACTGGAAAGAAGGAGGACGGGTCATTTCTCACAAGGAAATGATGCATTACTGATTCTAATGATGCTTCAAAAATCAATACTTTTCTTATTTTTGCCTTTGCTAGGCTGATAGATTGATACTGCCTTTTTCTTCCACCTGTGCTTCCAATTCCCAGCTGATGCTGAAGAAGACCCTGTTCCCCTCTGAATTTGTTCCCACTGAGGTGCGGCGGCGCAGCGGGGATGGATACGGGGATGGATAGGGGGATGGATATGGATACGGGGATGGATAGGNGACGGATGGATAGGGGGATGGATACGGGGATGGATAGGGGGATGGATAGGGGGATGGATAGGGGGATGGATACGGGGATGGATATGGGGATGGATAACAGGTGCCTGCCTCCAGCTGTACCCACAGCCTGCATTCAGTGCACACACAGGCACAGCGCACACCTAGAGCCACGAAGACAGCTCAATATTCTCATTTTTGCATTTTCTCCATGTTTGCTCTCATTTTACACATGACGGGAACAAACGCCTGCCCAGTTATCCGTAACCCACATCCTGCCAAGCATTCCTCACTGCTACAGCCATAAGGCCTTTCAAAACTTAAATTAGAAAGTATCATCAACTGTGGAGAAATGAAATTACTACAAATTATACTCACTTTCTCCAGCATTTGAATGTACCTGTAGGGATGGAGGTGTGTTAGGGTATTGCCTATGTTTCACGTGCTGTGGGAATGAGCAAAACAGGTGACCATGAAATGGTATTTGTAGCAGAACAAACAGGACTAAAGAAGTTAATATGGTTTTACGTAAAATCTAATAAAAACCCTCAAAACACAACAAAGTCCAGGTAAATTTACTGCAGTTGGAAAGGTTAGAAATATTAGAAGAATTACATAAAAGGCTAATAGAATATATGATGTCATTTTAGGTGCCTCTCAGAGTTTGTCCTTTAAAATACACCAGCATCATAGATTTGGAAGGTCAGGAGAAAAAAAAAAGCAACACGTGTACCATCTCCTGCTTGTTTTCCCATCTCACTGCTTTCTGTTTTCTCTGCAGTGACCTGATCAGAGACCAACAGCCTGAAAACTCAACTCAGACTTCAGAGTCAGGACTGCAGTGGGACAGAATCACAGTTTGGGGTTTTAGTTTGCAGTTACTCCAAAGAATGAAGATTTACGGTCATGGAAAATAAGAAGGAAAAAAGCACAAAATCATGACTAGAAAATGAGAACTTCTTTCTCACTACAAACTTGCTCATCAGGCAAGTATTTCTCCTCTAGTACAAATTAATACGTGCTAAATCTGCAGTGAGTGCAGCTAAACATAATACTTTACAAATAACACACCTCCCCTACTCAACAATGTCAGTGAAAGCAAACTTCAACATTTTACATTAATGCAACTTAAATAAGCAATCAACAGCATACGGTAATGTTAAATCAACATCAGTCATCATACAAAAAGTGATTTTTTTTCCACACAGAGGAAGGACGAAGCCCATCTTTAGCGGTAGAATCATGAGAGTAACTTCACCACCCAGTTTAAACGCAGCCCAAAGACATTTGAGATGCAGAGCTGAGCAGGACAAGGCCAGTGGGTGAAGAGCTGCCTGCAGAGGGCCTGGGTCACCCTTCACACACGGGTGTGAGCGGGAGGTGCTGCACAGCATCGCTGTTTGCAGGAGCTTGTGGGCTGCAGCTACAGAAACGGTCCTGGCACAGCCCAGATACTTCCTGTTCCAGTTAGTGTGACAAACTACTGAAGATCTGCAGCAAGGCCCTGACCTAAGCAGTGGGTTGGGATGGGATCAAGAGGTGACTTTTCTCCCTTATGCTCCTTCTCACTTAAAGAAGAGGTGCTGCAGCTACCAAAAGGATAAAGGAAAAAAGACCCTAATGGGCAAAATGCTCAGAGTTTGTGAATTCCAGAGAATTACACTGACTTTTGAAGTCGTTAGAGAATGACAGCAGGAGAAAGATCTTCATATTGACGGAACTTAAAATACAAAAAATCCCTACTCATCGTCATTACTAACCATTTTTACAGCAGTTTGTGGGGGGCAGGAGAGGGGAGGGAAGCAAAAGGCTGCAGCAGAAGCTGAATGAAGAGTGAGAAGTACCAGCTCCAGACTGGTGGTGGTGGTTTAGCAAAACTTGGTTTTGGGGGCACAGAAATACTGACCAAAGCCCCATGTTTGTTTCTGTGCACAGTTGAAGGAAAGAGGGAAGTACTGAAGAGAAGGGCACTCTGAAAGTTTGCTTTCGTTCTCATCATCCTTTTTACTTTTAATTCTGTCAAAAATAAATCTTTATGCTCTTTAAGTTTTGAAGCGGTTTTGCCCTGAAGTTTTTTTTTTTCTTTTTGCTCAATAATCCTTATTTCAACTCATGAAAATGAAATTTTAAGTTCCCCTCCTCTGCTCAGCTACAGCAGAGGAAAATAAGTAATAATTTTTTGTAGCGTCTGGCGCTTAACCAGCGTCAAACCACTACCCAGACCTACTGAAAGATTCGAGGTGAAGCAAGTACGACTTAGTTCCCTTTCTTACATGACTCCACCACTGCTCCAGGTTTTACTCGTTTTATCTAATGTCCTGTCACTGCACGACCCATCCCCATAACCACGCTTTGATAATAAAAAGAGCAGCTCGCGTGCAAGTACGGTACAGTCCTTATTTCTTCAGATTTTGTTGCATTTATGTTTTGAAAAACAGTCACATATTGCTTCCGTGTGTTTTCTTTTATCCTGACAGCTCCTGATTAAAGACAATGCAAACTTCTCCAGGTCGGTCAACAAAATATTCTCCCTCATCATTTCACATAGATTCTGCTATGGAGTAACACTGTAAATATGGCAGGTCATTTATAAGAGTCTCCAGTCTGTTATTCTTCACCTCTTTTTGCTAGATTTTTAAAGAAAGTGCTCGCTATAACATCAAAACATTTGACAAATGACCGGATACCAAAAAATGCCAAATCCTGCTCCAGTTATAATCAGTATAATCCCACAGAAATATTCCCAAAGCTTTTATAACAATGCTGAGTTCAAGGTGGAAAGACTTAAACAAAATCCACTGTCTTCAGATGCTAAAACCTACACTATTTGATAAATAGGGATTTAGTTCCAATTAAACAGATGATTAAAGAAAAAAAAGCTCAAAGAATAATCAGCACTAATTATACTAATGCTGCTAGTGTAATTAATCAGTTTTGCAACCTGCAAAATTGAGATAAGGAGCTACAAGATGCAGAGATGAAAACTCACTATGTAGAAACCATGGATCATCATTATCCAAAATAACACATTAACACTAATTGCTCCTGGGGGTGGGTTGTGTCTCTCCCCCTTTCTCCTGGCTGCTCTGCTCTCCCGTGATCCCTGGCCCGTGGAGCTGTGGCCACTTAAAATATCTGCAGTGACCTAAAAGGACAAAGAATATTAACCTAATACTGGCATTCACAGCCCTATCTGTGCAAAACTCCAAGAACTCATATCACAGCCTGTTGTTGTTTATGAAGCTATTTTTCAAGAGCATATAAAGTTCTTTCACACCACGCGCTGGTAAAAGAAAGTATAAAGATAATTTTACAGTGACATGAAAACTATAAATCACAAAGGCAGAAATTCATGGATGCACCTTTATCTAACGTGCTGCCCTTGAGTCCTCCTGTTAAACATTACATATAAGAATATAGCAAACACTCTCCAATAATCTGGGATTTTACATATTAGCTGTAAAGTGATGGAATAATGGATCAGTAAACACCGTTCGTCTCAATTCCGTTTCAACATCAGCTTTAAGTTGTCCTGGCCCCTAGGTTTAAAAAGTACCCTTAGCACTACTTCAGAGTAGTTTCTGTGATTTAATTTCGTATTTATGTCTTTACTCAGCTGCAAGAGATGTTTCCAATAAATAAAGAGAGCAGCTATGAATCTTCCATCACGGCTGTAAATTCTTGCAGCAGGCTACATTTTTAGTGATGCAAAGGCTGGCGCTCGTGGGCTCTTTCTTGATAAATACATCAATGTCTGTCTGAAGCCCCTGGTGGAAATATGGTTTCAATTTTTTTCTTAAAAACATGGATCAATCATTGTTGCCCTTGCCTATTCTTTTCTGTCAAACGCTTCAAATGCGCTGGAGTATCTGTAAAAAGTTTGAGAAGCACTTTGGGTACACGCCTTATGATCCTGCTGTGTAACATTTAACTTGGGTGCAGCTCTTGCTTTCTTTGAGCTGCACAAGGAGCCGGCTCCCGCTTGGAGATGAATGTGATTAATGGCAATCCAACAAGTTCAGCAGATTTCATCAAGCACTGGAAGAGCCCTTCTTGCCTGCAGAACACCCTGAGATCAGGATCTAACAGCTCCCTGTGCCCTCGAGCTCTAGGTTACATATTCTGTATGCGTGGAGGAAAGCACGGAATGTCCCACCAGCAGACACAGAGCAGAGGAGGTTTACACATTAAATCAGCTTCCTAATTTGGTAAAATCTAGAATTTTTAATTAAGTGAATAAATTACAATTAAATAAATTACAAATCTACTTTAATAAGATTTACAAAGTGAAATTTTGTGGTTTACTGCATTGGCTAAAAATGTTTGTTCTCTGTTTAGTCAATTTATTCTTTTTTTTGTTAGATAAGCAACCCTAACTAAAAAATAAAGGCAATTCCAGACCAAGGAGATTACTGTAAAGCCAGTAAGAATTAAACACTTAATTGTTTAATTCTGGTTTTTGGGCCTTGCTCACTAGTTATGAAGGAGAGCAAACATCTCTTCTGATGTCCAAGTCTCTCATTAGAGCTGTATCAGCCCCATCAGTTGGATTAAAACATAACTCCTTTGAAACTCCAGAAGTTTGTGACTCACTGGAAGAAAATGGCAAAGCCTAGAAAGGCAGGAGGAGTGAGCTTTCTCTCCTGTGAAGTTTGCTACTTGAGCTTTTTTGCCAGTGACACACTCACGTCCACCTGAAATGTAACATGTGGAAGTGGCTTTGATCCTTTTCTCTCTAATGATCTGCTCACTCAGAACCTTGCCATGAAAATGTAACACTACCATCTTGTTAATGCTCACCTTCTGGAAGAGCTGTTCTTTGAATGAAAGCGTCAAAGATCTTCCTTAATCTACTTTATAGGAAAGTCTCTATTTTATGGCCTTATGCAGCAAAAATCCCACAACCCCAGTATTTCAAGTGACAACATTGCACAGCTGAAGCCAGTCCAGTATAACCCATCAGTGACTGCTTGGACATCTCCCAAGATCAGAAAAACTGACAAAAACTGTTTGCAAAGCATTGTTATCAATACTGCCTTTTCCTCAACACCACCCCCCCACTGATGGGTTGTTTGTTTTTTTCCCATTAAAAATCCCATTTTTAATGGAATTTCTTTGGACTGATTAAAAAACCAACCACAACACTGTGAGCAGGAACCAAGTGCCAGTGTAACAGCAATATGCTCCAGAAAGGCCCGTCTGCACTTCCAGATGAAGCACCTTCTGAAGGAGGTGCCCCCCCCAAGGTGAGAACCACATCATGAAGAGCCTCAGTGAATCCCTGTGCTGCCTGGCACGGGAGAAACATCCTCTGGGAAGAGACCCAGGCGCTCATATGTACGGGATATGGGAGAGCTGATGGCCTCACACACTGCTGGCAGGGCTGTGCCACACTTCAGTCCAAGGGAGCAGGGACTGGCTCCAGAATTCAACAGGAGAAGCCAGGAGCTTGGCTCAGCGGGAGAGCTGTTACCCCATCAGGCCCTGCAGAAATATCACGTGTTCCCAAGCCACAAGCTCCAGACGAGGATCAAGGTGGATCAAGGATCTCCACCTAACAACACGAAAGTAATTGTGACTTTTCCTGAGCAATATTGCACAGCACCGCAGTCACTCACCTTCCCTGTGGGAATGAGAGATCCCCTTCTGCGTCCTTGTCCCTGCAGCAACGTGAATATTCCAGGCACCCTCATCACTCCTCTTGGCTCAGCGATAGATACACTGATGTAAAATATCCTAAAACTCCACCAGCACTCTGCAGAAGGCAAATACAAGCTGGAGCCTCTGAAGGTTTTCAACATGCCAGCAGAGGTGAAGCTCTGGAAAGGAAAGGCAAAACTTTTGGTACTTTGCCTGGTCTGAGCCAGCCTACTACAACCCAAGCTGCCTCAATCCGTGCTGCAGTGACAGATGGCAACATCTACGGCAGGTGCTTGGCATTTTTAATGTCCAAACAATCCACAGGTGGCTGTGCTCTTCAGCAATATGGGGCAGCCAGAGCCATGCGCACACAGGGGGGACATCAGGCCAGGCAGAGAAATCTCACCTTTGTACCCAGCGCTGCAGCTGGGTATCCAGCCGGATGGGATCCTTGCTGCAACAAAACAAGAGTCCAATTAGGAAGAAGAAATTGCACGGTTTTAGTGGACTTCTACCATGATTTCGTTTTACTCAGCAGCAATTCTAAAAATGCTAATGCTATTGGTTAAGTAGAAGAACTTGAAAAATGTAACACAAGCATAGAAATCCTCAGAAATCCAGTTCCAGGCTGATCTTCTTACCCCTCCCTCCCCCCAGTTGTCTGATCTTACCCATTATCCACAGCTCACAACATGGAAGGTACAATTCCCCAGTGCCTACATACCCCTACACAGCTTCCCAGGAGTTTATGGACCTTGCTTCAGTTTCTAGGCCATGTTATTCACTGTTCACATATCAGGATTCAGGTCCAAAAGTTATGGGAACTGTAGAACCCCACGCTTGTAAGTAACATTAGAGACCACTTTGGAAGCAAAAACACGGGGTGCGTGTGCCAAAGGGGGCTGGAGAAGCATCTCTAGGATGCCCTGACTCTTATAAGACACCTTACCTCTTGAGCCATAGTCAGCGTGTGTTTACACACAAAATGGTGGAGTGACCCCACAGCCTGACACAAAATGGTGGAGCGACCCATGGCCTGACAAAAAATGGCGACGTGAAGCATGGGCTTATACAAAATGGTGGCGTGCCCCGCAGCCTGACACAAAACGAGGGAGTGACCCCACAGGCTGACACAAAATGATGGAGTGACCGACAGCCTGACACAAAATTGCATAGTGCCCTATGGCCTGACACAAAATGGCAGAGTGACCCCACAAGCTGACACAAAATTGTGAAGAGACCCCACAGCCTGACACAAAATGATGGAGTGACCCCATGGCCTGACACAACATGGCAGAGTTACTCACATCCTGACACAACATGTTGGAGTGACCCCACGGCCTGACACAAAATGGCGGAGTGCCCCACAGCCTGACACAAAATGGCAGAGCGACCCACGGTCTGACACAAAATGGCGGAGTGCCCCATGGCCTGCTCCAAAGTGGGGCCCATTGTTGGTAATTAGGTAAGTTAAAGGCACGGATTTCTTGCCATGAGCTGCTCTCGTGCCCCTGGCTGCTCCCAGCAGATGTTCCTGCCCGATCCTGCCGTTAGGCACACGCTGCCTGTATCCAGTGAGCAGTAACACCGATGAACAGCCACAGCTCAGGCATCTGCGGCCGAAACTCTCCCCAGTCAGCAGCTTCCCTAAACAGCATGTGGCAACAGGCACAGCCAGAGGAGCGAGGTACTTCAGCAGTGCAGGCCGGCGTGTCTTCTTCTGTGCAAGAGAGAAAACCAAAAATAACAACTAAAACTTAAAAGCAGGTAAATTTTCAGTTTCTCTGTACTTTGGATTCCAAAATTAAAAAATGGAAGGTATTATTCCTTATTAATCCAGGTCGTATGTCTGTTACTTCAGACAGGTGGTTCTTACACAAAGCCTCAAATGACTCACCCCATTTCCAAGGACTGGATGCCCAGGCTTCAGGGTGGCGGGATTACACAAAACAGCCCGAGAAGTGACTGGTTTTGGAAATAAAGCTAGTTGGGGATGGTGAGCTAAGGAAAGGGAGCACGTGAGCCTCTGCTTGCAGGCGTTCTCGCTGCACAGCTGCAGATACGCCAGTGGCACGTGACTTTTCTACCAAACATGCCCCAAAAATACACCGAGAACAAACCTGCACCTTCCAACATAAAACCTGCTTTCTCACCAAAATCTGCCTATGTCTTAAGAGCTGCTTAGTCATATACACACGCACACAGAGGAAGGTTTTAATTAAAAGAAAGATGTTGTGAAGGATGTAACTGCTAGTTTAATAAAACTATGAGAAATGAAGAAATAGCTGCCAGTTTATGTACTTGTTGACTTAAAATCTGTCCTCAAACCTGGAAGGAGCACAGCTGCTGTAAGGGTCTAATGAGGGCAGATTTTAGACCACATAAATTTAGATTT
Source organism: Mystacornis crossleyi (assembly GCA_013400655.1). Lineage (NCBI taxonomy): Eukaryota > Metazoa > Chordata > Aves > Passeriformes > Timaliidae > Mystacornis > Mystacornis crossleyi. The sequence goes on from VYZQ01004565.1 coordinate 34,137, forward strand.
TTTCCTCTTAGCAACTTAATACTCATGAAATTATATAACAAATCTGTAAACCAATTACCAAATGTCAGAAGGTGCCCCGATTAAAATACACACATTCCCTGGAACGTGCCGTATTCACAAATTAGCCATGTGTTATTTATAGCTCCTCGAGGCACAATAATGAAGAAAGTGGTAATGAAATCTGAAAGCCTGAATGTCTCCCTTATGTTGGAAAGCAAATCCCATGAGACCCATCTGTAGCCCAAACTGTGGAAAAGAAAATATCCTTTCTAAAGCAAACAAAAAACCTACAAACAGCTTCTCCCCCCGCCTCTGTCGTTTCGTATTTGTTGTTTTATTTTTAAAATTAAGCTGCAAATTAGAACTCTACCATACGACTTCCATTCATTCAATCATAATGATACTTTGAAATTCCTTACTTTGATTCTCCAACACCACAAAGTACATCCCAAATGCTTCAAAGAGACAGACTCCTCTTTATTCCCCGTGTCTCTCCGTGCAAGGCTGAACTCGTACGCACACCAATTCATGCCACAGGTTCCGTGGTGAGATTGGAGTTTTAACTCAAAACTCTTGATTGCTTCACATTCAAAATTTGCATATTTACACCTGCACTTGTTTATTTCTTCACTGGTTCAGTTTCCAACATCCACATCTAACTGTCTGTAAGGCCTTTGCTATGTTGTCTCTGCCTCTCTCACTTCCCAGCACCGACTTTTGGCTGTTTTTAGTCCCACATTTTCTCTGTCCATTATTGATCAGAACTGTTACTCAGCTTCCCAGGTGAGTTTTTCCTCCTTAAAAATAACGAATTAACATTCTTTTTTCTTCTTCACTTATAGTCATCTATACATCACATCATATGCAGAACAGCCTTTTTGAACAAAGCTGTGGTAATTACTGCACTGAAATGTTTTACACTCAGCCAATTTGCTGCAGCCAACCCGCAGCACTGTAAGACACAATTCATTCATCATATTGTAACCTGAGTTCCAAGCTGCACAAAACAAGGATAAATGAAGGAGACCGCCTGGTTTTTTGGCTCGTGGACCAGCTCCCAGGAACGAGTGGGTTTTTCTCATGACAGATGCAAACACCACAGAACTGCCAAAAACATTTGAAGGTCCATCAGAATATCTGAATGGCTCTACCTCCACATTGACACAATAATCAGTATCACTGCCTTTCCACTCCCAGCTCAGTAACATCCTGGCCTTTGCACAAGAGCCTTCATCCATCCACGCCCCATCTATTTTTCAACAACAAACTAGTGGCTTTTTCCCTCTCTCTTTTAACCGGCCTCTCGGCCCCCCTGCATTCATTGCCCATTTTCTTATATTGTTGGGAACTTATTTTGGGCGGTTGAAAAGCTCTTGGAGGCATCTGAAGGGGCAAAAACATGAGACTAGAGCAGACCAGACTCTCAGCCAGAGGGTTAGCAGATGGGCATGTGTTGTCAAAACATGTTCTGAATTTAAATAAAATTACACTGGCTCTCGCTGGGCTGCTGCAGCAGCACAGTGACCTCTGGAGCCGTGTCTGCCTCTGCCCTGCGCTCAAAGGTGAACTGCGGTAAGGTTTAATTTGCTTGATTTAAACCTTCGGTGTACGTAAGAGATGTGGAGCATAAAAACAAGTCTAAAAACAAATATATTCATTTTTTTCTCATCTTCCCTAGCCTTCTTTTCTGCAATTCTGTTTTTTATTACTCTGGCTTTTGAAGAGTTCTGAGATACATATTGTGGAAATATTTCTAACAAACACAACCCTCTGACCTTTGCTTTTGAAGACGAATGTGTAGCTGTAAATGGTAAAAAAACAAAAAGCACCCCCCCAAAATACTTCTGTCTCAGCTGGTTTCAGCCTCAGATACAAGGCAGGTGACTTCCAAGGGAAAAGGTCTCCAGAATATAATTCCCGTGGAGGTGCTAGAGCTGAACACAAAACCTTTGGGGTTTGATTTTAGAGATTCACGGGTATTTTAGGCTAGAGATGGACTTATCCACCACTCTATTTTGGACTGAGTAGGTTTGGGAGGGCTTTGGGCCTAGGGTTCTTGTCCCTTATGGATAGGGAAGTGTCTCAGCAAACTCAACCTTGTCAGGGCCAGCCACTGCAGGACCCCAGGCTCCCTAAAGGGGGAGCGTTTCCAGGAAATCCCTTCGTGCCTTCCCACAGACAGCCATATCCTGACGGCTCACTCGGTGCCGCAGGCAGCCAGGCGTCATTCAACCCTGGGACGCTGGCTGAGACAGGAAGCCTCTCTTTTTATGGACAGCTCACAGTTCCGGTATCTTAACCTCAAATTTCAAACTACCCCTGTAAACTCATGCTTTTCCTATTTAGTTCATTCCAGAATGCAACTGGCTCTTCAGGCTGAATGGAAACATGGGGTGCTAAAGATTGCCTTTGTTAGCAGAAGCAGACTCTATAAGCTACTGTGCTGTTAATTTTTTCAGTTATCTTGGCTTCCTTAATATCATTTAGCTGTTTCTTTTCTTTATGGGTACCTTACTCTGCTTGATTCTGTTTCACTTTGAACCTTCATTGATGCTGAGGATTTCTCACATTTCTGATCATGCTGTGCAAAATGCTGATGGAATCTTTGTGCAGACTCTCTGGCGACAGAACAAGGTTATTATTATCATCCCCTTTGTACTGTATCTGCAGAAATCTATGCACATGCTTTGTAGCCATCCATTTTGCACTGGAACCTGAAGAAATAATTTTTTTTTTACTCACTACAAAAGCACTTTTTAAAAGAGGTGTCTTTCTAATTGTCCATTTTTAAAGCTGGTGCATGCATAATGCAGTGCTTTTAGGAGGGTTTGGAGCGATTTGCTCCAATTACCTGTACCTTACCACTGGGGCTGCTGCCTGCCTCAGAGGTGAAACCATTCGCGCTGAAAGCAAAAAGTCTCTTGTCAGATTTGAATGCAGCGTGAAAAGAATTTCATTCACCGAGGGCAGTGACGAAAGAGCTGCGTCCACAGTCTGTTCCAGTCATCCAATTACTCTGTTCCTGCCATTTTTAAGGATGTTAAATCCACATGGAGCTTTTGTGACCCCAATCCTCGGTCTATAAAAGCAGAGAAGAAAAGAGTGAACTGCCTTTTCTCCCCTCTAAACAGTTTCCATACTTCCATTAATTCAATCTGCTTTCTCTCTGCTATCCCATCTTCTCACCGATCTGTGCCAAGGATCAGCAACTGCCCAAATTAAATGGTCATTGACTACAATTATTCAGAAATATTTTTATGTAAGCAGCAGGTTCACTCAGGGTACTCCAGCCAGCCACGCAGCCATTCCCCACTGGCACACAAAGAGCAGCTGGATATTAAGACATAGTTGTGATATCCATATACTGCCCATATGCTCACTTTGGAGAAGCTGGAGAGACTTGTGTCTTGGAAACAGGGTTAAATGGAAATGATTAAATAAACCAGCTAAGACAATAAAAATGCCATCTAGTGAGTCTATTGGCTTACTGTGTTCCATATTCCTAAAAACCCACTTTGCAGTCAGGACACACGGGGTTTGAATCATTTTCTGCCTTTACACTTTCCCTGCCACTAGAAGTAACACTGGGATGTTTTTCAATAAACAAATCTGCTCTTTTCTGTCAAGGTTTGTGTACACTGTGAGTGCATTGGTGACATCAGATTTTTCACCGGGGAAATGGAAAAAACCAACAAAACCAACAACCCACATTGCTGGAAACCCAAGAAGCCAAGTTGGCCGTGTCTCTGAAATATGGTATGAATGAAAAGAAAAATAAAATAAAAATCCCCATCCAGTACAAACTGGGAAATGATGGAACGAGGGCTTTCCTACTGAGACCGTCTCCAGTTACCATTCTTGTGAGCATGGCTTTATCCATTTTGCACCGAGGATGCTCTCAGGCCAAAATTTAAAAGGTGACTGACAAAAACAGGAGGCCAAAATGAAGCAAAATAGTCCCAAAGAGAGCCTATGAAAGAAGCCTCCAGTAAAACATGAGGCACCCCTAGACCATACTAGATTGTTCTTCCCTTTTTTCCCTCCTTAATTCTCTTCCAGTAGACAGTAATTCCCACCCCCCTTCTTTGAATCTCTGTCCACCTTACCCATCCGAACCAGACTGTCCCTTGCTCATCCTCTGTACGCTCTCACAGTT